>JAZGTI010019601.1:0-11009 GCA_036877585.1 Botia kubotai | reverse complement strand
GTTAGAGTGTGTGTATTGAGTTAGAGTGTGTGTATTGAGTTAGAGTGTGTATTGAGTTAGAGTGTGGGTATTGAGTTAGAGTGTGTGTATTGAGTGTATGTCTCGGGGAAGTGCTCAGATTTTCCTCAGAAATATCAAAAGTGCTTCTGATGTAACTGACCTCAAATGCAGCTCAGGGATGATCACATGGTCATAGCTGTCAGTTTATTCTTATGCTTTCTAAATCATTTAATATCTGGCAAATTAAAACTATGAATGAATAAACTGTACAATGAGTAAGAAATGACTGTGGTGTGGTCTGATCTCAGAGACTCCAGCAGAGGCCAGGCTATAATCATGATCTGCATGAAGTCTTTAGTTTGGAATAAACAGTAGAGGTCAGTCTGCGCTGATCAAATGTCCCGTGTGTTTATACAGTATTAGAGTTCAGCTCCCGCGGTTGCATTCATTTTAACTGACGTGGATGGAAAACAAAGACTGTTGTGACTGCAGCTTCAGACTTTTTACATATTCAACAGTATTTACACAAATCATATTATTAAAATCAACATCATTTTACCTCCATAAAGACAGAGGATATTAAACCAGGAACATATGAAGGGCATACATGAATCATTCACAATAAGAGCTGGAGTTATATTGAGGAAGTAAATAAGACCAATTTCATATTTTACATTCACTTTAAATAGTGTGTAACAGACGTATTGACAGATTTCAGATCAGCTGACAGGTGGTTTAATGTGATTCCTCAGTGATGTCATGCTGTCAGATCAGCATCTGTACTTGAAAGATCAAACTAGGTTACAGGTTTGGACTCTCCAGAGCAAAGCAGAAGTGTCACACGGGTTTGAGAGGAAGCTGTAGATGTGTGTGGAGCTGCTCAGTGATGCAGGATCTGAGGGAAGGAGATGCCAGGATCAGCGTCCTGCCTCATTCATCTGCATTCTGACAGAGATTTTCATGCTAACGTGCATCATCTTTGGTAGAAACACTTTTAAATGAATGTTACTATGTTGTAATACTGCTATGAATGATCACATTCAGTGTTCCTGTTGTCTACATCTAAACTTATACCCATGAATCAAAGTTGATTCACACAACTTCAGATGAGCCTCATATTCAGGTGTTTTTTGGTTTTCCTTCCATTAAACGTGGTTGTTATATATTCTGTCTTCTGTTCTCCTCAGGTCTTCTGGTGGGCTGTCTCCTCAGCCCCTTCATCTCTTCTGCTCATCTCTCCTCATAGGAAGTCTAGAACGTGTTGAGGAGTGAGACCATGGCTGTGTTTTCCTCTCAACACTTTGCTGTCCTTCTTCTGTCTCTCTTTGTCGCTCTTTCTCTCCCTCCGTCCTGCATTCCTGAGTCCCAGCGGGAGGAACCGTCTCTCCAGCCCTCCATCTCTCCTAAGTTTCCCTCAGAACGCTACGCTGACCGGACTGATAACGATGATTCTGCTGTTAAAAAGTGCAGCAAACCGGTGGAGTGTAAAGCTGGAATTATCTTGCCGGTTTGGAATCCCATTAATCCAGATCTGGGAGAACGGATCGCCCGGGCTGTCGTGTACCTTATCTCTCTCATGTACCTGTTTGTGGGCGTGTCCATCATCGCTGACAGATTCATGGCCTCTATAGAGGTCATCACCTCACAGGTGAGTCACTGCTCAGGTAACATCTAAACTTCTCAAATGCTGCATGTTTAAAGGCTTGTTCTGGAGATATTAACTCATTTCAGTGCGGGGGTTTGTACAACGTTTAATTAATGTTTATGGTTATTCTTTCCAAGCTATCTTTAGGCATTAAATCACATTTAGTGCTTCTGGTAATTGAACTGAAATACTGTAACTGTATCATTATACTGTATCATCATACTGTAACATCATTTCAAACTCTTCTTAAAACCAAAAGTTACTGTCAGACATTCTATAAAGAACGGTACAGTTTCCATCAATAGTTCAGTCAATAATGAAAATCCTGTTGTTATTTACTGTATTTGTACTATTTTTTCAAGCCCCTTTAGTTACCAAATTAGCCTACTAGCTATATGTAGTATATTGCTATTAAAAGTGCACACATTTAATTTAAAAGAGGTTTGTGTGTTAGAGAGAGTTTGAGTGGTTTTCTCGTCTGTGTCTGTATTTATTCCTCATGCTGGTAAGTGTTGTGAACTTTCACATATGGTAAATATCACAGGTTTAACTGTCTGCTGTGTTTGGCTTCTAATACAACTCCTATGAAACGGCCGTGTGGTTAATGTATGTGTGAAGGACTTAAACAGCTACAAATATAAAATATGAGAGGAAATGTTATATTAAAAATGAATGAGTCATGAAATATTAATGGCTCCTGCTCTTGTGACTAACTAGAAGAACATGCTTGTACAGTGTGTGCCAGAGGTGTGAAAAACTCTTCTTTTCTACATGCAGTGAGTGTGTATCTTATGTTTGTTGAGAATGCACAGTGTGTAACTAGAAGAGCAGCAGCAGTAATCTCTCTTCTGTCTTGCTGAGGGCGTTTCATTCACGCATGCAGATGATCCTTTAGATGCATCATTATAATCGCAAGTAATGCAACCCACAGATTATTAATGGAAAGTGTTACCAGAGAGGCTGTTCATGAGATCAGAGCTGTGTGAGGACCGTAACGCTGCACCCTGAACAACTCAGAGCCTGCAGCCAAATCACATTCAGCTGACATCACAAATAATCCTGTTACACCTGACCTGAAAGAGACACTTTCACCATCCAATCCATTCCTGTTTCTCAAATAAACTGTTTAACACAATCTGGCACATTGTAAAACAATGTGTTTCATGTTGTCTTAAAGGATTTTTGAGAGTTTTTGGTTGGTTTATGGAGAGGTTTAGATTGTGACTCATCTGCTAACTTTCCATCCTCCAGGAGAAGGAGGTGACCATCACCATGACAAGTGGAGAAACCTCAGTGGCCACTGTAAGAATCTGGAATGAAACTGTGTCCAATCTGACGCTGATGGCTCTGGGTTCGTCCGCTCCTGAAATCCTGCTGTCAGTCATTGAGGTGAGTGAGCTGTTGAAATGACACGAGAGGTGAAAATCCTCCTGCCAACATTCACTGCAGAACCAGTAATTACATTCACAGCGCATGTCTAAATGTTCATTAGTGTGTGAGCTGAGGTCATCATCTGCCATCATCACAGTAGCCCCCCCGGAAGCTGTGTTCATCATTTCACCTGTATGATCTCATGAATGACATCTGATTACAGTCAAAAGTAACTGAGATCAAATGGAAGTCATACATCTCAGCTGGAACTCAAATTTGTCTCATTAAATTTTAGACTAGGCCAATTGATCTGAGATATGCTATCCACATTTGTTTTGTATCTCCACGGTATATTCTTACTGTTTGTCACCAACTGTCTCCTATCTGGAAGTTAAGAAAAAATAGGGTTGCCCAGGCTGTAAGACATGCTGGACCAGCTTAATCTAGCTAAGACCAGAAAACCATTGTAGGCTGGTTCTAATAGGTTTTAGTGGGACATTTGTGATAAAGTACTAAACACAGCATGACTCCATTAAACCTCCTGAACAATGAAAGAGCACCTTCTGCGGAGCAACCATTTGGGGTGGGGCTTAGGGTGACATCACACCTGGTTAGCACACTGTGTAACTGCATGTGTGCGGATGTCTCAGGTGTGTGGTCACGGGTTCGAGTCCGGTGAGATGGGTCCAGGCACCATTGTGGGCAGCGCTGCTTTCAACATGTTTGTGATCATCGGGCTCTGTGTGTGGGTGATACCTGACGGTGAGGTGAGGAAGATTAAACATCTGAGGGTGTTCTTCATCACCGCCTTCTGGAGCATCTTCGCCTACATCTGGCTCTACCTGATTCTCTCCATCATCTCACCTGGAGTCGTCGAGGTGAGTGTGTGTGTGTGTGCTTGTTTTTCGACCACGGAGATGGTTAAAGTCACACATACCTACAAGCCAGCAGTCCCCACGAGGGAAACTGATTATGAAACATACTAAATGTTTTCTGTGAGGGTTGGGTTTAGGGTGAGGGGATAGAATATACAGTTTGTACAGTATAAAAGTCATTATGTCTATGGAAAGTCCCCATAAGGCATAAAAAGTGTGTGTGTACTTTTAGTGTTTAAATCTCAAGACATTTACATTTATGCATTTGGCAGACGCTTTTATCCAGAGCGACTTACAGTTAATTCAAGTTATAAATTTTTGCATGTGCTCCCTGGGAATCGAACCCACGACCTTTGCGTTGCTAGCTCATTGCTCTACCAACTGAGCGACAGGAACATGTTGGATCATATTTATGTGCGTAATTGTCATAATAATGCAGAACAATGCCAGTGATCCTAATTGTTCTAACATTGACTTTTATTTCCATATGCAAACTATAATTCTTGTTGTTCATGGTAGTTTGGGTTGAGGGATGAAATGTGACTCTGTCTGTTAATGTTTATTGTAACTGTAAATGCCTCGTCACTCCTTACAACAGCCTGTTTGTCTACTGTTGTCATCTTATGTCAGCTGACCTCTGTTCTGTTTGTTTATTGGTTTGATGAATGTTTTGATGTGTGTGTATTGATCTGTTTGTGTGTGTGTTGTGTGTTTGTGCACATGTGTGTGTTGTAGGTATGGGAAGCTCTGGTCACTCTCTGCTATTTTCCTGTTTGCGTGATTCTGGCCTGGATCGCCGACCGCCGCCTCCTTTTCTACAAGTACATGTCGAAGCGTTACCGTGCCGACAAACGGACAGGGGTTGTCGTGGAGACAGAGGGGGAGATGACACCCAAAGGCATGGAAATGATGATGGATGGGAAATTTCTGCTGAGGGGTGGAGTCAGCACCCAGGAACATTATCAGGATGGCAACACAAAAGGTGCCATAGAAACGCTGCCTAACTCCAACAGCACCACTGTTTACATGGAGAGTGCCAGAGACCTGGAGGAGAGTCGTACAGAAGTGAGATGAAATACACACTCATTCATTTACACACACACAGACTGTCATACACACAGAGACACAAAGACGTCTGACGTTCATGGGCACAGTTACTAGTCAACAGTGATAATATACTGATAAAGAGAAGTTTATGTGTCTTTTTTTAAAGGTTAAAACACTTTCTCTAATCTCAACATATTATAACAAACTATAACTAAGTCACTTTGGTTCTGTGATGTATAAAAATGTTGTTTGTACATGTTAAACATCCTGACACAGCAAGATTAGCTCAACTCTGTTTGGCTGGCCAATAGCAGATGGGGCAGTATTCAGCAAGTCAGTCTGAAAGCAAATCTGTGGTGACACTGAAGACACAAGAATAAACAGCCCATATTTCCTCATGTCTTAACTCCTGGATGTTTTATCTGCAGGTGATTCGCATCCTGAAGGAGCTGAAGCAGAAGTATCCAGAGAAGGAGTTTGATCAGCTGGTGGAGTTGGCTAACTACTACGCCCTCCTCCACCAGCAGAAGAGTCGCGCCTTCTACCGTGTCCAGACCACACGCATGATGATTGGGGCCGGAAACGTGCTGAAGAAACACGCAGCCGACCACACACGCCGTACAGCCGCTCCAGGTGGCGCTGAGTCCTCAGTGGAGGATGACCTGGCAGTCTGCAGCCGCATCTCCTTCGAGAGCGCACACAGCCAGTGCATGGAGAACTGCGGCACCATCGCGGTTGCCGTGGTGTGTCGGGGAGGTCTGGGGGAAAGCACGTTCTACGTTGACTACTGCACAGAGGATGGCACGGCCAACGCCGGCTCAGATTACGAGTATTGCGAAGGGACGCTGGTATTCAAACCTGGAGAGACCAGAAAAGAAATAAAGGTGAGGAGAAAGACATGCTCAACCAAAACCTGTTTACTGGTGAACTGGTTTATGTGGTTTTGATCTTTTTGGCAAAGATAGTTAAAATCTGTAATTTGGAGTGGATTAAGGCAAGTTCTGGTGGTTAGGGCTGGTAACCGGGTTGGGACTGTTTGCTATCAGTATTGTGCTCTTGAGAAGGAAATAGCTCCAGGGTTTTTGTAGGAATTGTACTACAAGCTGCTCTGGACAAAAACATGTACTAAATGATTATTTAATCCAAAACTGAGGTGGTGAAAAATGTACCCAGGACACATTTCTGAATAATGAAGTTTTAAAAAAAATTCACAAATACAGGTTGAAATTTAAAAAGAAAGTTTTTCTCTCTTGATCAAGACATTGTAAACAAAATCAACCATAATGGCATTTTAACTGGTCTTACCAAGAGCTATTTTAAAAAAAATACTGAATCATCACATGAATGTGTCTTTGAACTCTCATCATCAAAACCCATGCTCCACTTGAACATTATGAGCGTTGCCATAGAAACATCATGTTTGAGCACAAGGACATGAACTGCTCAGATTTATCTCATAATTATGATAATTCTGACATGTCGTGAACTCAAAATGAAATAGTTTTAACTTTGTTACTGTTATGTTTATTAAAGGCGCAGTGTAAAACATCTGCACATACCCACAGAACCCAGAGACAAAAACACTCATCTGTCTTTCATGTGACAAACTTCAACTCCACTGAGACAACACTGTGTATCCATAGCAACAGCACTGTACTGCCTGTCCCTGGTTGAGTGACATTGATTGACAGTGTGTTTGTCATGGAGACAGAGTGAGAGAGAACAAGTTCATTTTGATAAAAAGATTACAAATATATTTTTTTCTGTGGAATAATGTGTATTGATACATTTTGCACAATACGTCCAGGACTGTGAATAAAGAAAGAAAACCGGGTTGATTTTTAGGGGTTTTCTGCTTGATGTGGTACAGGTGGGAATCATTGATGATGATATCTTTGAGGAGGACGAGCATTTCTTTGTGCGCTTGCTGAATCTGCGTGTGGGTGATGCGGAGGGCATGTTTGAGAGTGATGACACCGATCAGACTCCGAAGGCCCAGCTGGTGGAACCTGTCATGGCCACAGTCACCATCCTGGATGACGACCACGCAGGGATCTTCTCGTTTACTGACCGTCTGACGCGAGTGAGCGAGAGCGTGGGCACCATGGAGGTGACGGTGGTCCGGAACTCGGGCGCCCGCGGAACCGTGATTGTTCCGTACCACACAGAACCCGGGACAGCACAGGGGGGCGGGGTCGACTACGAGGACACACACGGCGAGCTGGAATTCGCCAATGACCAAACAACGTGAGTGTGTGATAGTGTATGTGTGTGTGTTTGTGTGTGTGTGTGTGTGTGGTCTGAACACACAGAGGTAACAATCTATAAGAGACTCAGTTATCTGCTCCTCACTGTCTGTTCACTGCTGCTCTACATTATGAGCTCTAAACATCAGACTCTTCCTGTTGTCTGATGTCTCAGTGAATCCCAGAGTGTGTGCGGATGCATTTAAATGTGATTAAATATTGACATGCTTGCTTTGAAGTGATGTAAACCAATGACATTTCTTGTGATTTGTGCGAGCATGTTTTTGTGCACGTGTGAGAGTGTGCATATATGTGTGTGTGTGTGTGTCTGTGTATGTGTCTCATTATACAGTCTTGACATTTTCATATTTAGACAGAATTTTTTTGCCACTTCTCACAATAATCGATGTCAAACTTAAAAGCCACCACCTGAATATAATATTGTGTGTGTGCGTGTGCGTGTGCGTGCGCGTGCGCGTGTGTGTGCGCGTGTTTGTGTGTGTGTGTGTGTGCGTGTGCGTGTGCAGTCAGACTCTTCAGGTGAGGATCACTGATGATGAGGAGTATGAGAAACACAAGAACTTCTTCATCGTTCTTGAGGAACCTCGCTGGTTGAAGAGAGGAATATCAGGTGTGTGTCTGGAGAGCAGCTCTGTGAGGGATTTCAGGGATTTATTTGGCATGTGGGATCAGTTCTGCATTGGCAATTTGAATGTATGCAGAGGTTATACTGCACCAGAACAGAATTCCGAAATCATTCCATTATCTGACACTTAAAACATGATATATACAGAAACAGCCGAGAACACACTATAGAAACACATCCATCTGTGTTTATTTATATGGGTTATAAGCTAGGAGTCCTACATCAAGTGCCATCTGTTACTCGTTTCTGAGTAGCTGAGTAACTCCATCTCTTGTCCCTCTTACATCACGCAGCCCTGCTGCTGAATGAAGGTAAGATCTCAGATCATCTCTGAATCACCTCTGACGTCTGTCCACTAACCCTCATTTAAACACTTCACGGGTCACAGCCGAGAGCAGACAGGCCGCTAAAAGCTTTCTGACCCTGTTAGACACGGTCAGGATCAGAGTGTTAAAAGAGAGAGAGGACGTCACAGCACTGAAGGAACTGAAGCAGCTGGAGAAACATGGAGTTCAGATGAAAGTGTTTCAGGGCCTCTTGAAGTTCATTTATACATTTATTTTAAAGACTTGCATGTAGAAGAAAACTTTAACTAGAACTTATCATAGTTCTGATAAAACCCATGTCGTTTCAAAAAGGCATTGTTCATATTCTGTGAAATACAAAAGGAGGCATTCAAACATGCAAAACATCTCTCAAGATTTTCTTTTAAATGTGTGTGTGTGTGTGTTTGTTGTTTTGTGCATGCGTGTATGCGTGTTGTTTTGTGCATGCGTGTATGCGTGTTGTTTTGTGTATGCGTGTTGAAATGTACAGTTGTTTTTTTGATTGGCAGGTAAGGGGTATGCCCTCCATTTCCTGTCTATTGGAGCTCATTCTGTCTCTTTCTTTCTTCCTCTGTGGTGTCTCAGATGTGGAGTTGAGTGCGGATGAGGAGGAGGCGCGGAGGATAGCAGAGATGGGGAAACCCATTCTGGGGGAGAACAGCCGACTAGAGGTGGTGATCGAGGAATCCTATGAATTTAAGGTATCGTGTCTTATCACCTGTTTTAACCAGTGTGTGATATCAGTCACATTAACGCTCATCTGCACAAACGTGTGTGTGTCTGTGTGTTTCAGAGCACTGTGGATAAACTGATCAAGAAGACTAACCTGGCGCTGGTGATCGGCACACACTCGTGGAGAGAACAGTTTGTAGAGGCGGTGACCGTCAGCGCAGGTCTACACACACATCAGTGCTGTTAAAGAGTGTGTGTGTGTTTGTATGTGTGTGTGTGTGTGTGTGTGATGGAGGTTGGAGATACACTGAATTCATGAACTTCCCGCAGTGATTCTCAGAGATTCACACACAATGAGAATCTGACATGCAGTGACATGTGAAACAGAAAAGGAATAATTAACAGTCATAATGAAAATTCTGTCAACATTTATTCTGCCATCATTTACTGGTACCAGTCATACAAACAGTTTATGTTTTGGTCTGTTGTTTTCTGTTGTGTTTTTTTTTTTGCTTTATATTAATAAAGAACAAAGAACTTTGTTTCATAGAACAAAGAATTTAATTTGATCTTCCAAAGGAAGTGAAGATGACAATTATAAATGTTAAGTCAGTTATCTGTACATCTAGTTTACACAACATAATGAACACAGATTCATCTCTTTGCTGCAGAAAGATCGTCTTGATCGCTCTGTGAAAGAGTCGCTACTGCCCTCTGGTGGTGTGTTCTGACAGACACTGTGTGCTTAAAAAGGCTTTAAAGTATTTAAATGTGTCTTCCTCAGGTGACGGGGATGAAGATGAAGAGGAGGGCAGAGAGGAGCGTCTCCCGTCCTGCTCTGATTACGTCATGCACTTCCTGACTGTGTTCTGGAAGGTTCTGTTTGCGTTTGTTCCGCCCACAGAATACTGGAACGGCTGGGCCTGCTTCCTGGTGTCCATCACTGTGATCGGCATTCTCACTGCAGTCATTGGAGACCTGGCGTCGCATTTCGGCTGCACTGTTGGCCTTCGTGACACGGTCACTGCGGTGGTGTTTGTTGCTCTGGGCACTTCTATCCCAGGTGTGTGTGTGTGTGCGTGCGTGTGTGTGTGTGCTGAGGGGAAAGTGAAATATAATCAGATTATTGTTGTGAATATACTTACTATAGGTCATGGGTTCGAATACATGAATGTAGTATTTCTCTGTTTTCATACAGACACATTTGCCAGTAAAGTGGCAGCGATTCAGGATCAGTACGCTGATGCCTCTGTTGGGAACGTCACAGGCAGTAACGCAGTTAACGTGTTTCTGGGCATCGGTGTGGCGTGGTCTGTGGCTGCTGTTTACTGGGCCGTTCAGGACAAGAAGTTCCACGTGGAGCCCGGCTCACTGGCCTTCTCTGTCACGCTCTTCACCATCTTTGCCTTCATCTGTATGGCTGTGCTGCTGTTCCGCCGCCGGCCGTCTATCGGGGGAGAGCTGGGAGGCCCCCGGGTCTCGCGCCTCCTCACCACACTCCTGTTTCTGGGTCTGTGGTTCCTGTACATCCTTTTCTCCAGCCTGGAAGCCTGTTGCCACATTGAGGGTTTCTGAGCAGCTCAGAAAATAAACTACAGTAAATAACTGCTACACACACACTGATACTCACAAACAAATCTAAGGGGGACGTGAGCCAGTGTAAGAGTCTTAGTTCAAGAGTCTTATTTAAGGAAATCTACACACAAACCTACTAAACACACCTTAAGTGAATTTCTGAATGCACTAACAGAAAGATTGTTCCACTTGAGGTGACAAACACCCCAGTAACCAACAACAGAGGGGCGAGGGAGTCACAAAAGAGAATCAGAGCTGGAGGAGAGAAATTCAGAGCGAGTAACAGAGGAAACAAGAGATGAAAGAACAGTTTAAGACAAGAATAAAGGAAAGCTGTGTGTGATGACAGAGCAATGATGTAAAAGAATCACAGTCACTCAGAACGAGGGTTTTTTGTGGCTGCTCTTTCTTCAAGGTCATTTTGATGATTCAATCTAAACCTGAAAGGATTAATATTTGTTCTGCATAAATATTGTCACTGCAGACGCTGAAGATTCATCAACAAAGACAGTTGATTTGTGAGCATGACACACTGAATGACCCCAGAATGCCAATTTTCCACTACGCTTTTTTTCTTAATCTCTAAATATGTCTATAAAGAATAAT
>JAZGTI010019598.1:0-11010 GCA_036877585.1 Botia kubotai | reverse complement strand
CTGATCGTCTGCACAGCGGTAGCCGGCAGGCCAGAACGACCGTCAGGCCACCGGGAAATGTCCCGGTGCTCCCGATGGCCAGTCCGCCCCTGGTTTTCTGCCACAGTCATGACCATGATTTACCACACTACACTCTATGTGTGAATATGTATGATATATATATATATATATATATATGTTTTTTAAAGAGTACCAGAGAGAGTTTAAATGGTTTTATACCTTGGTGCAGACAGGTCGTCAATGAATGTTGCTGTTAAGAGACGCTGATGTGCTCTGGTGATGTTGTTGTGATAGTATATGAACACTAGAGGGCCAGTGGATAGCGCACCGGACGCTGGTCTCACGCATACCAAGCGACAAACTGTAATTCATTGGCGGCATTAGCTCATATTTACATGTATGCAAGCGCCCTGTGCACATCAGATATTCATTCATTGATAATTCATTGAAAGATGAAGGTTATCTGGCTTTGGAACACTGCTCTATGGTACAATGATGGTATCAGATGTCACTCAGATGGTGCTTCAAAGAGTACCAAGAACTGTACTGCCCAAGTCCAATAACGTAACATTATCATGTTTAAATGGTAATACCATGACTCATGACCAGAAATTTTGTTTAAGCTATTGTGGTGACATTTGTAAATGGAAACATGTTTATTTGTGACGTTAGTTTTTGCTCAATAGTTAAAAGATGAACGCAGAACGCAGAACACAGCTGAGGGCCTCACCTCTCACCCATCAGCAGATTATCACGGAAGTCCGCTGTTATTATTGTGTGTGTACACAACCTCTTTACGTTAAAAAAGTGTTTTTTTTCACAGCGTTATTTAATAACGTGTTTGAAGTAACTAACAATGTAACCCGCTGTTATACGTAGTTTAAAACTACAGCATCCGTCGCTCACGTGATCTCCTCGTGCTCCTGCGCCGTGTCATCTCGGGCTCTGATTGGATCGTTCCACTACGCTTAGCAGCGCGTTTCGTAATCCTTCACCAGGGCGCGGGAATATTGTACTTTTAAAAGAAGTGCTTAATGGACTGCATGATTATGTTTAAATAACAAACAACCGTTTATTAAACAATTTTCTGGACATATGCTTTCAAACGCATCTAAAATGTAAAACAAACCTGACAGTGACATTTCACAGACGTCATAAGTATCCTTTCGCGCACGCAGGCTTGAGTGTTCTGCACGAAAGTAGTTCCGGTAGATTCATGGGATCACCTTGAGCTCTGGATCCGGACTTAGTGCATCATTCTCAGCCGACTGTTCGCGGTCACAGGTGAGTCTCCTGCACACAATAATTAACATTATAATCGTAATATCATCATTATATTTATTATATTCTTCAATAGGAGGCACGCCACTGTGTGCTGTTTTAGCGACAGGCATAGAATAGCTCTATCCGTAAAATGGTTCGTATATTATCATTCAATGAAAACCGCTAAAGTGACGTTTCCTCAGGTTTCTCACAGTTATTTTCCGCTGTTGTGGTGACACTTGTCACGACGCCGATCTGTCGTCACATTTAACTTTGGCCAGTTAAATGGTCGAGCAGTCTGAATGTTTCTGTACGAGTCTGAATGGGACGTTGGCGGCCGCACCTCGCGCAGTCTGACAGAGTGTCTGACGCGTGAGGTGGGACGTGACCCGCAGCGCATCCCCCTCATTTCCCCGCATGACTGGACCAACAGCAGCCCTCTGAACGCGGAGGATGAATGATGAATGATAAAATAAAAACATGGGAGTATCTCATCCGATCACGCAGTGGGTAAGGCCCACGCATGTTTGCGGTGTACACAAATGCTTTGATATGATTTCCGCTTTATTAGTCATGATTGTTAGTGACACAGGCTGAAAAATGCGTCCCCGCGGGGGCTCGTGAACTGCAGGTTGTGCTGCTGTGGGCGCTACTTACAATCTGGATCATGTTAGGGACTGTCGGGGCTCTTTTGTATTTTTGTAATGCATTCACACATTTATGCGCTGTCATTTTCAGTTAAGTCTTTACATATATTTTAATCTAGGCAGCAGATGTCACACGCTTTAACTGAAAAGTATTTGATGGATGGGGTCTGTTAGCCTCTGTGTATAATTTAAATGCAAAAACAGAAAACAAATTACGTTGATCATAAACACTGTGGAATTTAGATGTTTTCACATTTACTCAGTTAAGTTGTCACACCATCTCACAGAGTTTTTCCTGTAACATTCTGTTTAGTTATGCCAGAATTTCAAAAACAGCAGAGGGAGGAAGTGAGGAGTAAACTGCAGACAGCTTTACCCAACAGGCCGTTCAGAGCTCACCAGGAACAGTTATTTGTCATTGCTTGGAGTGACAGACTAAAGTTGATCAGAGTGAGATGTACAGTAAATAAAGCTTAATGCAGGTGTCATCTGCAGTGGCATGCAGACCTCAGAATCCAGAATGTTGCAGCCACCTGTCTGCATTCTCATTCACAAAACATGTCTGCAAGAGCAGCAGTGCCGTCTGCTATACACTCACAGCGTCATGTGTCGTGTGGCCACCATAGTGCAGTTGGAATCCTGTCTCTATTTTAACTCCAGTGTTGTAATGTGATCTGACTTCTGGCAGTGGTGAGTACACAACTAACCCAATGTGTGTGTAGCCACTCATGTGGGCCTGTAGCTTTCGGACAGTTCTGCATGTGCAGGACAGTGTTTGCGCATATGGCTTGCGTGTTTTATCCTTTGTTAAGGGAAGCAGATTTAGTACTCAGACATCTCTGCAGCACAATGTGTGTTGCTTCATTTGGGCCGGAGTCGCTGACTGCAGTGGTCTGTTTGGTGAGAGGCTGGCGCACACACCCGGGCTCGTCTCTCAGCTCCACTTTGTCTCCCTGAGGGCCTACAGGTAAGCTCAGGGCTTCTGGCGCTGCCTGGGATCAGTGTAGACTTTCTTAGGCCCAGAAGACACATATACTAATACACATACTATACAAGCTGGTGTTGAATGCAGGCATTTGTGTGTTTACTTTTGTGTCAGGGGTTATTCAGACCCGTTTAACTGTAGGAATAGATTGTAGTGGATTAATGGACAAGCTCTTTAGTTAGATGCAAATGGCCGCGTGTCAGAACTGAGACAGTTATTTATGGTGATGACTTCAGGGTCAAGATGAAGACAGACTCACAGGTCACACCTATGACGTTCTAGATGGTCACGTTTAGGAACAGACTGGATAAATTGACTGTATATCACACATGCTGTTGTCTTTACCTGCCCTAAAGGGTGTGTGAGGTGGATTATCTCTGTGCTTTTGTAACATCCGCTTTAAGAGACAGAATCTAGTTGACCTTAAGTACACAGTGAGTTCAGGGTCTGGTTGTCTGTTAGTGGTTGGATTTACATGATGTTATGTTCATTAGGAGACCACTACTTACGGACAGCATGTCAGTGTAATGTTCTTATGATGTGTGTAGTTCTGTTTGGAGGTTTTCTCGTCCTGTTTGTTCTGTAAATGCTCATCACACTCTTGTCTCAACCTGCCTTTAGCTTTAAAAAACTCTTTTCTACTGCTGGAGTGATCCTGAGCATTTCTCATCTGTTTCAGCCACTGTGAAACCCAGGATGATGATCACTGTCTTCTGTCTGTTCATCATACTGTACTGATGTATTTAAAGATAATGTACAGACTTGTGTTGTCAAAAATATTGTTATTTTGATAAATATCGATACTGAAATATATGAAACGGTACCAATACTCATTTCCCGAAGTATCGATACAGTAGCTGCGTTTACATGGACCCTAATCGATCGTAATAGGACTAGAAGCACAATCAGATTTTACATGTAAACACATCAATCGGACTGAATTGGCCAGATCAGATCAAAATTTCAATCGGATTGTAGGAGGTTGTTTAAACCTTTCCAATACGATCGAAAGGACATTTACAATGAATCTAGAAAGCTTTGCGCATGTGCAATGACATACAAATCGCGTAATGACGTATAGCGCACGGCTGTTGTTGTCAGATGATTGAACAGAACTGTTGTTGATACAGTTGTCAGAACTGTAGGGTTATTAAAAGCACGATGTTGCTCAGCGTTTTAAATGTTAATTGTGCTTTGATAAAACGTAGAAACCAGCAATGGTAATATAGTGGCTGCCAGTATGGTACGGCGGGAAACGTGTATTCGTGTACTGTGCGCATGTCAAAAGATTAAATACGATTCTAAGCATGTCATGTAAACGAGCACATCAACCCGATTACTTTATTCAGCGTTCGTGTAAACACTGCACTTGGATTCATCAATCTGATTGATTTTAATCCGATTGAAACACAAAGTGTGCATGTAAACGCAGCTACTGATATCAGTCTAGCGGTGTCACTCTCTCGCTTCCCTCCAGCAGCACACGTGACCGCAGTGTGTGTCTCGTGTCATTCGCTGCGTGTTAGTGAGGAAGATGCGAGGGCGGGACACGAGCGGCTTTGATTGAGAAACAACACAGCAGAAGTGCTGACTGCAACTGTTTTACATTTGAGACACATGAACACACAAGCAAGCCAATATACAACCGTTGTTACAAAGCAGCGCTAACAAAAGGTGCTAACAGCACTAATTTAGCAAAGAACCTGAAAGACAGACACCCGGACCTATAAAGAGTTTAGAGAGGTTGATAACTGCTCTGATTTTAACATTATTAAAAATAATAATAAAAATAATCAAGATGGCCTAGTATTGTTGCTGATATGAGTGTCCTCATGTCGTTCCAGTGAAGTTTGTTTTCGCATGTGATGCACCTTTGCGCATCCGTGTTTACTATAGCGCTCTATGTGTGTTGATCAATGAATATATGTGAATGCAAAATTAAAATCTGTTTATCATATACAGGTTAATGTATTAACCAACATTAATGAACAATGAGCAATACATTTGTTACAGTATTTATTAAACTTTGATGACATTAGTTAATCAAAATACAATGGTACATGTTATCTTTTGTGGCAGTTTTTTCCTGTGGTATCGAAAATGTTATCGAATATCGATATTTTTCAAGGTATCGTATCGAAGTTAGAAATTCCAGTATCTTGACAACACTAGTCCAGACTGAAGTCTGTGCTGAACTGAGAGAGGAAAGAAAGGTCAGTGTTATGTTGCGTATGTGTCCGACTGATTTGATCTGGAGACTCGGGTGATATAAGGAAAGATCTACAGATTTTATATTAACATGCTTTCATTTTAATATTTCTGGGGCTGGTCTGTTGCATAACCTCAAAAGCAAACGTTCCTTTTTGCCACACCCCTGTACTGTGTACACACACACACACACACACACAGAGGAGTAGTGTTCACAGAGCAGTTGGTGTAAGGGTAATTAAAGGGTATTTGACATCTTTAGGATTTCTTTGAGTAGCAGCATGTCTGCTGTGTAATCAGTTATGATGAGTTATCCATTTCTGTGGTCGTCATATCATTGGTCTCTCTCTTTCTTTCTCTCTGCAGGACAATACCCATCTCTTCTGCGATGCCTCACACTAAAGCTCAGGATATGGGCTCTGCCTTTATCCAGACCCAGCAGCTCAACGCTGCCATGGCTGACACCTTTCTGGAGCACATGTGTCTGCTGGACATTGACTCTGAGCCCACCATAGCCCGTAACACTGGAATTATTTGTACCATTGGTTAGTAGACGTTCACCTGCAGACTCTGTACAGGTTTGTAAATGGATCTGAACTTGCTGACTGTGTTTTGTGACCACAGGGCCGGCCTCTCGCTCTGTGGACATGCTGAAGGAGATGATCAAGTCTGGCATGAACATTGCCCGTCTCAACTTCTCTCACGGATCTCATGAGGTGGATCACACACACACACACACACTCACACACACACACACACACACACACACACACTTCATCTTAGTTTTATTTCAAGTTAACATCTTTCTGCACAAAATGTTTTAAATCTACATGAGTGACGTTCCACAAGTGCTGTTTGTGGGCTGGAGGAAACAGTTGATGCATTCAGTCAGGGTGAAAGGTCATAGAGAGGTCACATGTTACCTAATCTACAGGGAGTGCTGCCATTATAAATAGTTTCTGCCATTATAAATCAGTTACTGGCAGTGGTCGGGAGGTGGAGCTTCTCATCCACATTGTCAGTGAGATGAGTTTCA
Organism: Botia kubotai; assembly: GCA_036877585.1. Classification (NCBI taxonomy): domain Eukaryota; kingdom Metazoa; phylum Chordata; class Actinopteri; order Cypriniformes; family Botiidae; genus Botia; species Botia kubotai. The sequence continues at coordinate 4,871 of JAZGTI010019598.1, read as the reverse complement.
CTCTTACAAACTCACAACATGATTTTTTTTTATTTAAAATTCCTAATATAGACACACACAGACAACATAGTGAGGTCTGTATAATGGCCTCATAATGTAGCTCAATTTAAACAGTTTACACAGATTTAAACAGATCTTTATAGTGAATCTTAAGATGAATGCCTTTGTCTCATGAATGAATCAGTTTTGAGGTTCATATATACATAAAAAGCTGATGTGTCCCACAGTATCTTCTGGCTGAGGGCTTCAGGTTCAACAAACTCATTCCTATAATACAGCCGTTTCACACTGTTAAACAACCAGTGTGTGTGTGTGGTCTGTTTACACACACTAGAGGTCACTCGGGAAGTGAACAGACATGTGGAGAGAAATGAAGACTCTCCAGCCCCATGTCACCACACTGATCAGAGTCACTGATCAAAGGTTCTTATGTAACCTGCTTATGTAAGATCTTTACAGTGGGTCATTAAATAGTTCTGACACGCAAATGCTAACTGGTGGACTTTGTGTCACAGAAGTGTGTGTCTGATCATCTGTTCATGAGTATATATGTCGCCCGTGTGTGTGTGTGTGTGAGAGGGTTCAAACGGTTAGAATGATGTAACCTCTGTGGTCAGGTTATAATTATACACGTGAGCACGTGTTACACTAACTGCACCTAGAACTGTGAACTTCAGCTTTTAAACTTGCTTCAGATAATGCAGGTGATCTCTGATTAATCCCACTGCTGACATACCTGCTCTCTCTCTCTCTCTCTCTCTCTCTCAGTATCATGGAGAAACAGTCAAAAACGTGCGTGAAGCTTGCGCCAGCTTCCAGCCTGGCAGCATTCAGTACAGGCCAGTGGGCATCGCCCTGGATACGAAGGGACCCGAGATCCGGACTGGTCTGATCAAAGGGGTCAGTTATTTCAATATACTGATCACAGCTGATTTAATTGCATTACAGTCTCTCTGTTAAAGTACTACTGCAAGTTTCAGTACATCTTCAACTCATGAATCCATTGTGATGCTGTAAATGACTGTCTCTCTCTGACTGTCTCTCTCTCTGACTGACTGTCTGTCTGCCTGTCTCTGTGCGTCTGTCTGCCTGTCTCTCTGTGCGTCTGTCTGTCTGTCCTGCTCCAGAGTGGCACAGCTGAAGTGGAGCTGAAGAAGGGAAATAAGATCAGAGTGACTCTTGATGATTCGTTCATGGAGAACTGTAATGAGGACAACCTGTGGCTGGACTACAAGAACATCACTAAAGTGGTGGAAGTGGGCAGCAAGGTTTACATTGATGATGGGCTCATTTCGCTGCAGGTCCTGGAGATCGGTGAGTGATGAACACAGATCTGTGTTTATATTAATATTGTGTCTCAGACTGAGCATCAGGTGTCTCTGTCTGTCTCAGGCTCTGACTATCTGCTGTGTGAGATTGAGAATGGAGGAACTCTGGGCAGTAAGAAGGGTGTGAATCTGCCCGGTGCTGCTGTCGACCTGCCCGCTGTATCAGAGAAAGACATTAAGGACCTGCAGTTCGGTGTGGAGATGGGTGTTGACATGATCTTCGCATCCTTCATCCGCAAAGCAGCTGATGTGCATGAGGTCCGTAAGGTGCTGGGAGAGAGGGGCAAAAACATTAAGATCATCAGCAAGCTGGAGAACCATGAGGGTGTGCGCAAGTGAGTGGATTAAACCTCCTCAAGGTCTTTGAGAAGCAATCGCAGAGGAATGCGTTAGTAGTGTTGTACTGTTTGTGTGTATTTTGTGTGATCTTTCTGACGTAGACTGCATCTTCTCCAGGTTTGATGAGATCATGGAGGCTAGTGATGGCATCATGGTTGCCCGTGGTGACCTGGGTATTGAAATCCCCACAGAAAAAGTGTTTCTGGCCCAGAAAATGATGATTGGACGTTGCAACAGAGCAGGGAAGCCAATCATCTGTGCCACACAGGTCAGCTGAACTGAAATACACTCTCTCTCATATAGGCCTCCAGACAATCGGAACAGGTACTGTTCCACTGTTGAGGCTAACAAGCAATTTTTTAACAACTTGTAATGTTTCTGTTCTTTATTATTTATCTTCTGACTGTAAAGCACTTTGGTTTTACTGTGTTTTATAAATCGAGTTTCATTGGAGTTTCAAGGAGGGTTCACACACATTTTCTTTGAACAATGACAAAATCTAGTTCATACATTTGTTCCTCAGCAAATCATTTTGTTACTTTTTTTGCTAAATGTGTTTTGTGCACATTAAGCTCAAGGTCAATCATCTAGAACTGGTGTGACTGGTGAACACACTAACATTTCAAACTTCAGCCTGATCCTGAATCTGTGTGTGTCTGTGCGTGTCCGTGCGTCTGCGTGTGCGCAGATGTTGGAGAGCATGATCAAGAAGCCCCGCCCCACACGTGCAGAGGGCAGTGATGTGGCTAATGCTGTTCTGGATGGTGCTGACTGCATCATGCTGAGCGGAGAGACAGCGAAGGGAGACTATCCTCTGGAGGCGGTGCGCACCCAGCACATGGTGAGAGCTCCCCCTGCTGTCAGTCCCACCATCACACTGTTAATCATACAGCTTTACACTTCCTGTCTTATATAATCCCCTTTCATTTAAACATAGCATACTAATTGTAGAAGCCCTTACTTGCATGTTAATGTTACTACATGCTTCAGTCTTTAATTCTCTCATGTATGTTTGTCTTTATTTGCTGGTTTTGTTTCGTTTGCTGTGTCAGGGTCAGACAAAGTAAACAGCCATTTGCAGAAGCTCATAAGACTATTACCATCTGCTCCTAATGAGCTTGTTAAATACACTGATATTTGTGTAGAAGTGTGTTGTGCTTTCTGCTGCCGGTGGGCATGTGTGCCCCTTCAACACACAGATGAGCTGCTTTCAAACGCTCCTTGATGAAGCAGATTTAAGCTCATAGCAGCTCTAGTCATTCAGTCCGTTCCACTAGCATGTTCCACCTCCAGTCATTCTCTCCTTCCAGTTTGTGTGATGCGCTCATTCAGGTCTGATGACATCACAGGTTAGGGCTGGGCAGTATGATTACATTTAGAAATCTGTCAGTCAGTGGAGATGCTGTGTGCTGTTATTCTGTATATTTTGGTCATACAGACTATCCCTGAATGCAGCAGATTTCAGTTTAAATCTTACATTTATAATTATATGGGGATGCTCAGGATATAATTAAATTATCTTGCCGTATTTCGCTGTAATTGATAATAATTTGCATTTGACTGTAAGAAACACTGGATGTGTTTTTAACTTTTATTTTGTTTTCTACACTAACGTTTTCTTTTAACTAACTACATTCATTTCATCTCTGTTGTTCCTTGTTTTCTCTCTTTCCTCTCACGTAATTTCACACTGAATCTCTCCTCACCTTCCACACTTCTGCTGATTCTCTTCATCCTTTAATTCTCTTCATCTTTCGCTCGTCTTTCTGGGTGTATGGTGTGCTGACCGTGTTAGATTGCTCGTGAGGCAGAGGCGCCATGTTCCACCGTCAGGTGTTTGAGGACCTGCGGCGCTCTGGGCCCCACTCGAGCGACCCTGCCGAGGCCATCGCCATCAGCCCTGTGGAGGCCTCCTTTAAAATCCTGGCCTCTGCGTTTGTAGTCCTCACTCGCAGAATGGAGATGATGTGGAAGACTGCAGAATGCTAAAGTAGAGAGAGAGTAGGGACAGAAGATGAGAGAGAGAGCCAAAGAGACATGGCACACTAATGTTTATGGTGTCCACCTGTAAGAGAACTCCATATATAAGCATGTATATAACACATATAATCATATATATTCAGGTTAGGGTTTCTTAATATTCAGCCGAAGGGATTTTGTATATATATTCTGTTTATACATTCCCAACCAAAAGCTGATTTTAAATGGCCTGTTTAAAAGAGGTGGGCAAGTGAGGCGGGGCTGATGTTAACATTCTGTCCCATGTCTCTACATTATTCTCTCTCCATATGAGTGTGGTTGATGGCATGACTGTATGAGCCTGTCTCTGTTACCCTGTCAGATTGCCCGTGAGGCAGAGGCGGCCATGTTTCACAGACAGCTGTTTGAGGAGCTGAGGCGCTCCACCATTCTGACTCGTGACCCCTCAGACGCTGTTGCCGTGGGTGCAGTCGAGGCCTCCTTCAAATGCTGTGCCAGCGCCATTATTGTGCTCACCAAAACTGGCAGGTAAGAGTGGAGGGGCCTGAGGGAGGCGGAGCAGAGCTGTCACAGGAACCAGTTTAACGTGTTGATATCTGGGAATGTGAGTTAAAGGTAGGGTAGGCAATTTTAAAAAGGCTAACAATAGCAAAGCATAAGTTCCCGCCTTCTTTTCAGAGCTCTCCAAAGCCACGCCTCCTCCAACACATGAACACATACACAGGGATTAAAGTTCTAATAAAGATTTCCGTTAATTGTAGCAAGTCATCGACGGATTTCCGTCAATTACACTGTTCCGCCTGTCCTTAATGTTTTAAATTCACTTTTCATAATTTTAATGCTGTATATATAGGCTTACATTTCTCAAATAGTGTAATAMATGTCTTAATTTTAGTTTAAATAGGTCTTAAATTAAGGAAAGACAAAGTGTATTCAGCCTGCTGAGGAGGATGTGATCAAAGCCTGGAGTGGAGCGAATGCACGTTCCTCTCTCCACGTTTTGTTATCACTCCGGTATGGATCCACTCCGGGTTTTGGTTTAGTTTTGAAGAAGTACATGTCAGGCTACGGCTGAGGTATAACTATATTTAAGATAGCATGGACACACTTACAATGCAGGAAGGCTCCAATGTTTCGGAGATTGATAAAAGTGTAAAAAATAAATGGAGATGGGCTTGGCTTAGCGAAATTGGGGAGAATGGCAAGCCTTTTAGTTCGTGGGCT
>JAZGTI010019596.1:0-11012 GCA_036877585.1 Botia kubotai | reverse complement strand
ATTTTGCTGGATGGTATAATACAGATGCAGCGACTGCGGTTTCTCCAGCCGATGCACCTGCAGCGAGATGTTTAGATGGGTGGTACATCATCTGACAGGTTTATTTGTATCTCAAGAGTAATTTTCCACACCAACTGACTTCATGGTCTTGTAGTGCTTTCACAGTAGCGAGGAGATGAATAACTGGTATTATGTCCATCCACTTTACATTGTCATTAGTGTCGGCAGTGGCTTGAAAGGCAACCGTCCTCTGCCTTAAAAGCTGTTGTCACTGGACAAATAGACACCATGGAGGAGACAAACAGCGATCAGGCAAGCCGCACACTGTCCGTCAACCTTGTGTAACATGTTTTTCTTTCTCACTCTGTCATGCTATTTATCTCACCAGACACACACATTTGTGCACCTGTTTATGGTGTTATACTGTGTATAGTGTCATAGGTGTTGTGTATACAGTCTAGTGTAGATGATGTCGAATTTCAAAACACACATTTCTGTTCACTGATCATCTAAAGATTTCATGAAAACACAAAATTCTGCTACTATTTACTATTTATTTGTTTGTATTTACTTTTTTCACCAAAACAATTTTACGTGCTTTTTCATACACCACAGGCTGGCATGCACGAAAAAAAGATGCACAAAATTTTTTAAAAGTGTTAAAAAGAACCAATAAACACTATATTTTAAGTCTTTGGATACCATATGGTAGATTGTGTGATGACCAGACCAAAATAAGCACACATCTGTTTTGATGTTTAAACAAAAATCGAAATAAATAAATCAATCAAAGTATTATATATTTAAATTATAATAAGCGGAGTCACTTTAAATGTATGTTGCTGTGCTGTTGTGAATCTCTGAAGAATAATTGCAATAGTTTAAATACAATCAAGCAACAGATGAGTTTCAGACACATTCTGGTGCTAATCTTTTGTTCTCACGTACACAATGTATTGTAATCAGTCAAGTTTATTTATACAGCACATTAAAAACAACAACTGTCTACCAAACTGCTGTACTGTAGGAGTAATTAAAAGAAAACATTTAGAGACTTCTACAAAGAATACACAAAGACACACACATAAACCTATTATACGCTTATGAAATGTTCAAGCTGTGTTAATAAAACAGAAGTTTTTTTTAGCACTGACCCCGTTTTCCCCTAAATCTGAATTCTGACTCAGGGTCAGAGTGTTCATGACCCTGTTTATGTCATACACAACAAACAAATATTTATTTGTTAAATTCAAATTCAGATGTGGTCTCAGCTCGCTCAGCAGAACGGAGGCCATTTGCTTAAGGTCCCTCAGTGCATTGTGTGTGTGTGTGACGTGTGTGTTCACGTTTATTTGTGGTTTTGTGTCACTTGTGTGCTCCGTATACAGATGGCTCTGAATGTTTACCACTGAGGTTCCAGAAGCAAATCTGTGAGAAAAAGAGAGAGAGAAATTCCTAAGGGTCATTTGTGGCTCCTTCTGTTAGCACTTCTCTCATGAGAGATATGAGATGATGAAATGGTATTTATCGCAGACAAACAAGCCTGTCTCGCTTGCTGCTACTCTTTCCTCTTGCACTTTTTCACTCTGATTTATGCCACGCGCTGTCAGTTGGCCTCGTATAAAATGTGGAATTATGCATGTGTGTGTGGAATATGTCGGCGTGTCGAATTTGCCTTTACCCTGCAGTTTGTAAGGGAAAAATCAACATGGAGTGTGAATTTATTTTCATATGCAGCTCTGTGGTGCTTTTCATTAACAACAGTAATAATACTAATACTAATACTAATAATGTGCATGAAGTGCTAGCAATGTGGAACCAAAAAATATTAACGAAAATAAAGCATTAAATTGTTTAATGAATCACTTGTGAAAGATTCTCTTTTTTTTAAAAGTTTCTCTTCACTATTGGAGTAAAATGCCACTGATTTCCGTCATTAGATAAGCCAGACATACTTTGCAAATCTTCATATTTTATTTGACTATGATTAGAAGCAGTATAAGAATTTTTGCCTACACACAAAGGCAAAATGTATGTTGAACTAGTTTATATGTTACTAGTTAGTTAGTGTCGAAGTGACAGGATTGAGTTACGTTGATCCATTTTATCTTAGCTGTACCTTGGCATCTAATCTGAGGGGACGCTCGGCATGTCTGGCAGAGGTTTTACATGGGGGGGCATTGCCAGGGCAGGGTCTCTCTGTGCCAGTCACAGTGTCCCATATGCTGTAAACACATGCAGGCATCTTCTGTTCAGCATCTGCTGACGGTGGACAGCGCAGCAGCTGGAGAGAGTTCCAAACGCTCACAGAATGCTGAGTCATCACACCTGAGGAAGAGCTGGAAGATGAAACAGCGACACATAATACATTTTTAACCTCTATAGATCAACAGTGTGACGATACAAGACACGTTATATTTATTTCGTTCAAATGCGTACATTTGACACTTGTTAAACGTACACCTTAATGTACGTTTTTTTCTTTATCATTTATTCAAATATATTCAAACTTTTTTTTTGGCCTGCAAATCATAGTAAAGCAATCCATGAAATATAGCAATGTAGCATCATTAGTTACCTTATACAATGAGCAAAGTAATATTGTACTAATATTAATATTGTAATATGTCATATTGTAAGTTACTTGACTACAAAAACACGGTAACTAATAACAGTGAAAAATTGTGACTAATTTAAACAGATCCAGCATTTCCTCCAGAGCTCCAGAGGATCTAGAAAACACTCCACTGTAAGATCTCATATCACCTCCTCCACTCTCCACACAGTCATCTTCATTTAAACTTCCACTTGACCGGGGTGAGAAAGGTGATCCTCTGCAGAGCTCGGCTGGTCAAAGCAATTCCTCTTACTATGAAGGCCCCTGCCCTCCACCTCTCTGCCCTCCACCTCTCTCCATTCCTAATCAGTCCACTTCCTCGTCCTGCCCCACTGCCCTGCTAGACAATCCCTCAACCCCAGACACTGCCGTCAGCCTGCCCTGTCTGATTTCCCCTGCAGGTGAATGTAAAACAGATCATTAACTTTAACAATGACTTCTGTACATCCCTCTGCTCTGTGGAATTAGCCATATAGTCATTAGAGAGTCACAATTAGGAAATATTCTAATGTGACTCATTCTGGTTTCATAAGAGACAACTGCATCTGCTTCTCTTCCAATTACAGGACTTAGAGATGCTCTGTTTGTTGCTAGTCCCGGGGGACGCTCGTTTAACGTTGCATTAAATTACCTTTACGTTAGGCAGCTGTTATATGCAGTATATATGGATGTGTGTATATATATTCTGTGTGTGTACGCATCCACTTTTTTCTATTTTTAATGCACTTCAGGATAGCAGATAGCCTGTTGACAGCACAGCGACGAGAGCACGTCTAAGAAGCGCATGTTGCATTTGATAAACAAACAGTTCTTTAACGAGCGGGTGGATTGTGGTAATACAGGTTTCACAAAGGCATGTTGCGACTCAGTTCGAAGAAGACAGTGATTAGAGCAACCCGGTTTCATCTCGCATCCATTTAAACTTGAAAGACTTATTCACATCTTGTTTTAGAAACGGCTCGGGCAAATCCAATGAGACTTTTTAATTGTGACAGTCAGCAGAGATTGTCAGAGGTCAACTGGTCAGAGTTGAAAACTATGATACAAGATTATGATCTAAATGATGACAACGTAGATATAGTTGATTTTAAATTTGCATTTTCAGTGGCTTATAGAGCGTAATGTAATTAGTATATAATTTTATTACCTAAAATTATAAACTAACAATATTCAAATGAATGTAAATCTGAACAAATTGCTAGAACACATAATGTCATGTTTTTTTTCACAACATATTCTTAATGTTTCTTTAGAAATGAAATTGGATCTAATTTGCTGTGCAGTAAAACGTTTTTTTTTTAGATATGTGAAACTGCATGAATTTCTTTACAAACTAATGTACTGTAACTATTAGGGTAGGATTTGTTGATTTATTAATTATTAAAAAAACATCCATTAATAACATAATATCATCTATTATATCAAGCAAACAATCTTAAAATATGCCCAGTCTCTTTTTATGAACTCTCATCACACAGAAAAAGGCATATAAATTAACAACGAGGCACAAAGTTTATTACATTCGGCATCTTAAATTGGCACCTGTTATCCAACATGTTTTGGTGTTTGATGCACTCTCTGATTTTGCCATTTAACAGGAGAGTGTTGGAATTTGTGCACACAGTCAGTGTCAAACATGTTTCTCTCTGTCTTGCTGTCTCACACGAGTGGTTGATGGACAATCCTAAAGGTGCTCAGCCATTATTTTGAAAGATTAATTCAGTGCTTGTGCGGTAGTGTTGTTGCGCTCCACAGCATTGATCGCTGTTTTAACCAAGACCCCGCAATTAAACGATCAATACGGCAAAGAGGAGTTGGTGATAACAGTTATCCTTTGTTTGGACATTAATACTGATGTTTTCCTATATGTGGTAGTCCATCAGGGAAATAGATCTCTCCAAGAAACTTCAACAGCTAATAAACAGTTAATCCAATCAGAGCAGAAGTCCAAAATCACTCATTTGATTGGTCGGCCTTCTTGTTTGAAATCACAGTTATGTACTTACTGCCATGTGATTGACATGAGTGTATTCCAGATGGGGGGGGGTCTGTTTCCGTCTTGTGTTAGACTGATCGACAGATGGTAGAGTCACATGACCTCATAGCCTCCATCTGAGACAGCCTTTGATCACTTAGCTAATACATTTATTTCAGATTTATTGTGAATTTAAAGTACAGTAAATGTGTATGAATAAGTATTTCATCTATTTAGTTTCATTTGTAATCTTAAAATGTATGTGCGCTAGCTGCTCATGCTGATAAGATCACATCGGATATATATTTATTTAGACAGAAGTTGAAACATGCGAAATCAGTACAAGGACACAGAGTAAACGCAAACTTCAGAAATTAGTGTCTTTAAAATCCCGGGTTCATTTTATTGCATTAATAATACATGACATGAAATATATTTAACACCATCAGATTTAATTAACACAGTTAACACATTTGACACATTTACAGTTTCGTTCTGTTCCGTGTGCTCTCTAGTAGTCAGAACTGCTGTGAGATGCATGCACACTAATGATTAAATAATTGAAATGTGTGTTAATGTCACACTGCGACATTAGCGGTTTCATTTATATTTCATAGCTGCAGAGCTTTACCGATCGGTAAATTATACCGCAATAATAAATATACCGGTGCAAATTTTGCATGAATTTCAATTCAATGATTTGTACACCTGTAAATACATAAAATACATAATACACAAAAAATAATAATACATCAAAAAATACATCTTAGATGAAAATAATAATAATAAATATATAAAATAATGATTTGTACACCTGTAAATACATAAAATACATAAAAATAATAATACATAAAAAATACATTTTAGAATTTACATTTTAAACGCATTTGCCATTAACATACCCATCTTAATGAACCACTAAAGGCCAGTGTTTGTTTATTACTGAAGAAAATAACTAAATCATGAGTGCAGTAGAATGCAAGAGCAAAATGCGCAACATTTAACAGATTCATTTTATTCAAAGTGACTAGAGTGCATTTGCTGTGGATTCATTGGAGGAATCTGGGGTTAAGTGTTTTGCTCAAGGGTCTTGTGGTGACAGGAGAGCATTTACACCGTGTTAAAAACATGAGATGAATCAATGAAAGCGGAGGATTTCTGAAGGTTACTAAAAGAATAGAGCAGTTACTGCGGACTCTAGAGACATGACACAGGCTGGTGTTGATGGCGCTGACATGCATTATCTCTCTACAGCAGATGGTTTGATTCAATTCAATCAGAATCTAAAATGGCTGCAATCATTTTCTTCATCCCTTTGGCGTTCCGTGAACTGTGAACTGTGTTAATGTTTTCTTATTGGCTCAGAGCGGCAGGGTGAAATTCTTAAATGAGTGCTTAAATAACTCAATGTTTTCATTGACAGCAACATTGAGCAAAATGCACAGCAACATGTGTAGTTTATGAAGATGACAAGAAAGCTGATTTCTCATCAGTTACAAGGTAACCTTAACATCAGTTACAAATAAGTAACCAGTAGGTCGCTGGTTCGATACCAAATGCAGGCGGGGTGGTCTTTAGCAAACATCTTACCCTCGATTGCTCCACAGGTGCTGCAGTGAATGGCTGTTCACTTCTCCAGGTGTGTGTGCTCATAACCCACTACTCCAATATGTGTGCACTAACAAGATGGGTCACCTAGTGAAGAGTATAATACAGTGTATTTCTATCACAGCATCATAAGATGACTGTAAGATTTCCTTTTCTATAAAAGTTTATTTTCCTCTCCTAACTCTCTGTACTCTATACGTGCTGCACTCCCATCTGCCTTTCTCTCCCAGTGATGGATAAACCATTTGTGGCCTCTTAATGTCAGTCTGAATGGTCCCAATCTGATTCTGCAGCCATTTACTTTTTAAACGTGCACCCACAAAAGTTTCGTCTATTTGTATGCATTAGCTAACAGGTTGTGGTAGCGGGGATGTATTAACACATGAACGCCGTGTGTCCCAGAAAGCATTTCATTATAGTAAATTAGACAATGTTATAATGTGGAGGTGACGGGGGGGGGGGCAGAGTCAATTTCACCCATCTGACAGTAATGTTGAGGACACACAACAGCGAGCGATTTATTTCAGAGATGATATTGTGCACTGATAAGCACTGCCATCAGTATGTCATGTTTAATTCAAACGATGCACTTGTCTTCATACTCTTTAGCTGCTACCATTTTTAGGAAGATTTATATTTTTTAAATGCTTTTCCAGATTGCCACCTAAACTTTATTCCCTAACATATAAGATGGAGCTGCTGTAGTAAAATTACTGTATAATTAACCCGATACAATACAGTAGACACAATGTTAGGACAACTGGCGCTGCTATATTTGTTTTCCATTATATTCAGATCTCACACCTTTTTTATTTCCGACAAAGTGTGTAAATGCTTCATGCTTTTAGCCACATGTTCTAGAGCTGCTGTAGTAAAATTACTGTATAATTAACCCGATACAATACAGTAGACACAATGTTAGGACAACTGGCACTACTGTATTTGTTTTCTATTATATTCAGATCTCACACCTTTTTTATTTCCGACAAAGTGTGTAAATGCTTCATGCTTTTAGCCACTTGTTCAGCGTTGTCTTAGAAGATTGTACTGGAACTGATTATGAAAGTGTTTAATTATAAGTGCAAGAGAACGTATAAGTCAAAAAGTAAAATGTCTAGATTAAGTGGAGATGCTGTTTTTAGTTGGTGTGCAAGTGAGAGTAAAAACTGCTAATATTTGCCTTTAATGGTCTTTGCCTCATCTGTTACGCAAGTTAAGCGATTAAAAATAACTAAAAATAGCCCAAAATCTTTTCAGAATGTGGGATTATAGCAAAGGGAAAATAACGTGTTTATGAGAATAAAATGGCGCAAAACGATGCTCAAAACACACCCAGGAATATTATCCCTGCCTGGTCGCACATAAGAATAAGACATATTTTGTTAGCCTCATTATAACGTCTCTTTTCCAAAACAGATCTAAAGTTAAGCGCGATAAATTCTAAACGAGCTAATTTTCGTCCTTGCATCTGCCTAGCTGGTGCCTGATTGTTTTGTGAGCGCTGTTAATTGCCAATTAGGAGAGGCCTGCTGCACCAATCAAAACAGAGAGAGAATGACCCAGCCGGTCCCAAACAAAACACAACAAGGACAAAATAAACAAGGAGAACGACAAAGGCGCTGAATGCAGTAGACAATTTCATTTATATGTCACATTCACTGAGCTTCTGTAACACATGCTACAGTTTTGGGACATGAGGAACACATGCAGTTTTTTAGAGAACAGATCACGGGGTCATTAGCAGGATAAATTGCAGGATGCAAGATGTGCATATGGGGAATAAAACGGCCGTAATCTCAAATTGACAAACTTTATAGTTATTTCCTATCTTATGATGCTGTGATAGAAACGAATTAATCACAAATGAATACAGATTTCAGTGTATCACATAAACACATACAGTACCTGTCAAACGTTTGGAAAAATTTACTCATTCATCCAGAATTTACAAAAATGTTACAAAAAATTACAAATTACAAAAGTTTTATGACACAGTGTCTTAAGCAATCACTTTGGGAAGCTTTTTAAAGAGTTTTAAAGGATTTCTATCACTTTCCTACGCTTTTATTGCTGCTTGTTCTTCATTATTTGGCCCAAATCATCCATTTCAAAAACATTTTTACATAAAATTGTAATTTTCTAATAACAGACAATTATATGTTTTTTTACAATTATATTTTTCTCCACAACAATCTTTTTAAACATTTAGGCAAACAGCTTTAGATGGAAAGGTTTTTAAGATAAGAAATATTTCAGTCAGGTGTTTCCCAACTTTTGACCGGTAGTATATATTATTGATATACAATATTTTATAATGCTTTAGAGTGTTGCTATAAATCCCTTTAAAATTCATAAAAACACTGAAGGTTTATCTGTTCTTGGAAAAGCTGTGGGCTCCCAGCTGTGATCTATCCTGCTGGGAAACATTATATTTAAGAAGAGTTTAGTCAGAATTTTGGTCAAGACGCTGTTGTCAAACTGATAATAAATGAACTACATCTCCTGTCAGTATAACTGCACTTGTTTAACAACATGCTGCCTCTGCTTTCAGTGCTGCAGATTATAATAATGTTTTGGAAAGGTGTGAGAACAGTGCTGGCATTTGTCTCCTGCAACCTGTCAGGTCTCTGTACCTCTTTCTCCATGTAAATGAGAAAATGTTTTACATATGTTTTATCCAAAGCGACTTATACTTCATTCAAATTATACATTTTGTCAGTGCATGTGAATCGAACCCACAACCTTTGCGTTGCTAGCACAATCCTCTGCCAACTGAGCTACAGGAACACTGAGTACCTGGTTTAGGGTTTTTGGCTTTCTTCTTTGCATTAGGAAAACAATGTTCATGGCGCAGACATTGAGGTATTTGTGTCTGTCCAATCAGAGGTATTCTCATAGTTTTTGAGTTTCCTGAAAACATCATATATGATGGTGACTGTCATTATGTTTCAATGCAACGGTACGTCCTGTAATTAATATCCTGTACCTCACTTCTAATATGGAAAACCTCAAAGACTAACGAAGACAGATCTAAAGCTGGAATACTGAAAACGCTATCTGATGCTTTTCCAGCTCAAAGAAGCTCATGAGACACTGCTGAGTACAAGCTGCTGGTGTGGAAGGTTTGAAATACGGGTAAAAACTGCAGATTAAGAGAGCGAAAGATACTATAGTCCTCAGCATCTGGTTTTATATTATTAATAACATTAATATATTGCTGACTTTGAGGATCCTAACCCAGAAAATGTCTAATGAAGTGTGTGTGTGTGTGTGTGTGTGTGTGTGTGCACGCGCATGTGTGTGAGGGAGAGTGCATAAAATAACCACAGGTTATGACAAGTGAAAGAGATATGCAACTGGCCGGGCGAGAGTTTGTTTGTGTGTACTGGAGTGTGTTTGTGTACTGGAGAATGAATGGATGAGTGAGTGTGTTTGTGTTCTGGAGAATGAATGGATGAGTGAGTGTGTTTGTGTTCTGGAGAATGAATGGATGAGTGAGTGTGTTTGTGTACTGGAGAATGAATGGATGAGTGAGTGTGTTTGTGTACTGGAGAATGAATGGATGAGTGAGTGTGTTTATGTACTGGAGAATGAATGGATGAGTGAGTGTGTTTGTGTACTGAAGAATGAATGGATGAGTGAGTGTGTTTGTGTACTGGAGAATGAATGGATGAGTGAGTGTGTTTATGTACTGAAGAATGAATGGATGAGTGAGTGTGTTTGTGTACTGGAGAATGAATGGATGAGTGAGTGTGTTTGTGTACTGGAGAATGAATGGATGAGTGAGTGTGTTTGTGTACTGGAGAATGAATGGATGAGTGAGTGTGTTTGTGTACTGAAGAATGAATGGATGAGTGAGTGTGGTTGTGTACTGGAGAATGAATGGATGAGTGAGTGTGGTTGTGTACTGGAGAATGAATGGTGGATGAGCGTGGATGAGGGTGAGATAGACAGACATGGAGGGGGACTGAATGGGCAGCTCTCCTCAATTCTAAACAGCTGGCATCGCACTTGAAACATTTTAACAGCATTCCAGAAAAGACCGGAATATCACATGAGCACACATGTGGAAAGAGAGAGGGAGAGTGTGTTATTTGACATCAAGATTTAAAAATGATCAAACCATTGTTTTGGCAGACAGATAAATTATATAAAGTTACATTTGTATGAAATGACATCATGACCCAGCAACAGATTATTCTGTGTATATATATGGGTATACAAGGATTTATTTGTGGGTTCACACCTGTAATTAAATGTGATGATTACTGACAAAACTTTAAAGAGGCGTATCTGTCCTTATGTTACTGATAACAAGTGCCAGTAAGTTTTGAAGCAAGTTGTTGGCACATTGGCTATGTTCCACACAACTCTGTGTATAATATAACTGCAAAGTCAATAATATTCATCATTAAAAGTAACATGCAAATGCTTAAAATATTTTACCCAAAACAGGAATTTGAGTTTTAAGCGTTAATGGATGTAATTGCATTTAAATGAAAGGGGGGTAGTGTCAAATCACTTATAGTGCTAAATGGGTTTTTATTGCTGGTAAAAAGCATTTCTTTGCCCCTAGAAACGGATAAGAGACAGTTAGTCAGTCATGGTAACAGTCGAACAAATGGCATGTGAATTTCCCCATTGACCACAATGGGGCCAATAATATTGTCAGTTGTTGTGCCTGATCTCTCACACACACACACACACACTGTAACCTGTGTGAACCAAGGTTATTATAGTTCTGCATTTTTAAATTAGTTTTTATTATGATATCGTTTTCAAATGTGCTATAAATTTTAGTTTAGTTTTAGT
>JAZGTI010019595.1:0-11012 GCA_036877585.1 Botia kubotai | reverse complement strand
CATTCATTCATTCATTTAAAAGCAGTTTATAAGCAGCATTCATGTTGCTTTTGAAGCTACTTAATTCTATATAACATTGAATTGCAATTGTACACTGAATGATTATTTATGAACTCTAAACGTGAATGTGGTCTTCTGACTCAGTTATTGTCATTTGACAGATTTGATCCGCCGTTGACTGTTGTTACAATGACAGAGGGCTAAACTCTGGTAAGCTCATTTTACATTTAAGCATTTGGCAGACACTTTTATCCAAATTATACTACACATTGTTTCTAAGTATGTGCAATCCCTGGGATCGAACCCATGACCTTGGCGTTGTTAACACCATGCTCTAACCACTGAGCTACAGTAAAGCTAACATGTTTTATCATGTCTTTTAACAGAGACATGATAAAAAACACTTGCCTCATGTCTACTAGGAATTCGTAGATACTCTTAGTACTACTACTACTAAGAACCAATGACAATAAAACAATGACAATATAATCTTTTATTCAGACCACTTAGTAACTTATCAGTAGAGAATCTACCATTTAAAAATCCATATCAGCCAATAACCAATCTGAATATTCGGGGGTGTTTTCTCCTCGATGCGTATGATGATTGCGGCCCCTGCATGATAGAGAATACACCTCCTGCCTGCAGAGACGTGTTTGGACTGCTGAGATTGTGTGAATGCAAGTTTTTGGTTTCATGTATTTTTTATTGGAAAGCTACAGAAGTTGGGCGCTTAAAACTTTTGCTGACCTATTTTCTGCGGTAAAAACATCCATAAATCTCTGTGATGTTTGTGAAAGGGATGCGCACTGTGGTAGTGATGGAAATCAAGCAGGCAGAGCATTCAGGAATGATACAAAAGAAGAATTAAGGGATTTCGTTTTTGTCACAGATCAGCGAGAGGACATGCCGAGGAGAAAGGACATCCTGGCGCTCGTATTGATCGTTTTGCCTTGGACTTTGCTCATTACGCTGTGGCACCAACGTTCTGGCAACCCTTTGCTTCTGGCTCAGACAGGTAAATACTAAACTGATCCTAACCTTCACATTGAATTTGTTAATATCTTCTGAATGGTTTTGAGAAGAATCGAGATTGCTCTTCTGGTGATAGATGACAGGTCGGCAGGCAGCAGATCTCACATAAGAGGCTTCAGACTCCAAGAATCCTGCATCACGGAGAACACTCAAATCACCCGGACGAGGTACGTGTACAGCCGCCTCCCGCCTTGGTCCGACACGCTGCCCACTCTTCATGTGATAACCCCAACCTACAGTAGACCGGTTCAGAAGGCGGAGTTAACCCGCCTTTCCAACACACTCCTCCATGTGCCCAACCTACACTGGTTGGTTGTGGAAGACTCCGCCCGGAGGACGGTGCTGGTGTCCAGACTGCTGGAGAACACGGGTTTGAATTACACCCACCTGAACGTAGAGACGCCCCGGAACCTCAAAGTGCGAACAAGCCCCAAAGATGCGCGGATCCCGCGCGGCACCCTGCAGAGGAACCTGGCTCTTCGCTGGCTCAGGAAAAACATCAACCCCAACTGTGGTCATAAAGGGGTCGTCTACTTTGCAGATGATGACAATACCTACAGCCTGGAGCTGTTTGAGGAGGTAAGGCTGGAATTGTTTCACTTCTGACCCAGCGAACAGGGAACATTCTCAGAACGTTGGCAACATTTCTCAAAAAGTTATCAAAAACTGTTGTTGCAGTAACATTAGTAGAATGTTTTTAATGTTATATATCAGAAACGTTATTCTTAAGTTGTTAGTGGAGCATTTAAAAAACTTTACAAAATTATAAAAGTTAAAAAAAAGTTAATTCAAAACTAAAAGTTTGAATAATGTTCCTGTAACCAAGCAACACCCTTAATACAACATTTTGGACATTTCGAACGTTCCTTTTTAAATAATGCTTAATGTTTTTATTACTTAACGGAAACGTTCTTATAACCTAAAATTGTTAATAGGTTCTTTTGAGCGTTTGTTATTCCTGATCTACCTCCTCTTCCACAGATGCGCTGGACCTGCAGAGTATCTGTCTGGCCGGTCGCCTTTGTCGGAGGTCTCCGGTACGAATCGCCCAAAATCAACTCTTTGGGAAAAGTGGTCGGCTGGAGGACAGTGTTTGACCCTCACCGACCTTTTGCCATTGACATGGCGGGATTCTCTGTGAATCTACAGCTCATTCTGAGTAAACCTCACGCCTACTTTAAGCTCCAGGGAATAAAGGGTGGATACCAGGAGAGCAGTCTGTTACAGGATCTGGTCACTCTGTCTGACCTGGAACCCAGAGCTGCCAACTGCACTAAGGTGAGTCTGTGCCTGAACGTGAGTCTCAACAATCTTTTCAAATCACTTGTTATACATTGTACATCAAGGGGTGACAAAACACACTGCAGGAAGTTTTATCCATTACAATTAACACCGTTTATCTTTGTTATTAATTAGACAATTTTTAAAGTGGTTTAAATTTTAGGTTTTAAGAACATTTTCGTAACATTTGTAAAATGTTCCACTTACAACTTAAAAACAATGTTACATACAACGTTAAAAATGTTCTGCGGGAACTTTTTGAGACAGCTTGTTAGAATGTTAGCCAACATTCTGAGAATGTTCTTGTAAGCTGGGTTGTGTATTCTTTTGCCTTGATAGTTATGTTAATGTTTTTTTTATAAAGAGGTAATGTTGGTTCCATGTTGGCTTCTGGTGAGTTTTGTTAACATTTTAATCTTTTGTCAGGTGCTGGTTTGGCACACCCGGACAGAAAGACCAGTGCTTGTGAATGAAGGGAGGAAGGGATTCACAGATGCCAGAGTGGAAATATGATAAGCTGCATTATTTTTTTACAGTCTTACGTGCTGCCCAATGTTAAGGTTTTGGAATGCTAGTAAAAAGCCTGTTAACATTTACCTCATTGAAGACATACTGGAATATGAGTATTCTGATATACTGTGAAGAGCAGCTCTCAACAACACTCGACAGTCCGGCACTTTTCTTTCCTGCATACATGAAACGTTTTAAACAGACTGAAGACAATTCACTGGATGAAGCTTTCGAGAGCTGCATGTCTGTACAATTACCCTAACAGAGTTTTTAATGCTGTTTTGAGCGGGAGGTACAGATAAAACAGGGATGGACATATTTATTTCACTGTACAGGTACACACACCAGACTCCTGTTGTTACAATTAACTGATTTTTGCAGTAAATTAAGCTGTCACACACACCTCACTCACACGTACACACACCTCACTCACACGTTCACACACTTAGTTAAAAAATAGTCAAATACAAATAATATTTAAAAAAATGTCATGGGATGCAAAGCCATGTTTATAATACAAAATATCTGCAGTGAAACCACAAAGTTCCATGTTGAGATTGTTCCTGGAATCTTATTGGTATTCCTTGTGTTTTTGTTATTGTGTTAAACAAGTTTGTTCATTAAATGTCTACTGTCATCATTCCCAAATCAACAGAATGTTCAAACTCGATTTTATTGTCTCCTTACGACTCTTCAGATACCATTATCTGAACAGATCTTTCAAAACACACATTGATTTGTTATAATTCTATTTCAGATTCTACATAATTGTAGATGATTCTGCAATAAAATAATACTGATTCAAGATAAATGATACTTGACAATCTAGATTAGGACAAGAGCCCATTTTGACAGAAATGACAAGGAGACAAATGTGTATAAACTGCCCTGGTTCATGACCTGAGCCCCCCCCCAAAATCTGGCCATACTTGAAGAGAAACGCACAACATGACGAGAAAAATAAAACACATTCTATATTAAATACATATACAATGCATTTATAAATTGCATTGCAATTGCACGCAGTTACATTTAGAATATGGCAAAGACTTTTCACCCTAACCAACGTGCACAATTGTGTATTAATCCAAGGCACGGTAAATAATAACCGCTGGTAAATGATCCGAGAAATACAAATATAATCTTAAACAAACATCCCCTCCGGTTTCGAGTAAAATGGAGTAACGTTTATTCCGCACGTTTCTTAGAAACAAACAGAAAGCGTCGCTCGGGTATCTGCGGTGTAGTTTCTGTAACTCAGCGCAGCCTAATGGACTTCACGTCCCAGCATCGGAGACCGCACTGCGCATGCGCACCAGCACTGGCCTGATGCTGTTTTGTTGAGAGCTTCAGAAAAACACAGAGAAACTTCAAGGCTTCAGGTGAAGGGAAGATTTTAACCGAAACAAGTGCATGAGGTACGATGTGCTGGATTAACACACAGACACGTGTTTCGATGGATATTTGCGTCTGTTTGTGTTGTGTTAGCGTGATTTGTGCTGTAGCTGCCCAGCTAATAAACAGCTGCTAATACTGCTGGTTTTGTTGTTTACTAGATAGGTGATCTTATGACAGAGGAAGTTGTTTACGACAGTGTTGATAACCGAAGTAATAATAAACAGATATGACCTGATTTTTAGTACAGTTATAAAGTATTTTGCTGGCACGAGGCTTTAGACTGAAAAACATGAAAACATCTTTTTTAAAACCAAGTTTGTCAGTGTTCAGATCTAACACGTAATAATGTCGTGGTTTCGCTGTTGTTTTCAATAAACATGTTAGTTTATTTAATAACCTTAAAATGAACAGTTTTTTCTATCCAATGGTAGATACAATTTTGTTCGTTTATTTTACTTTTCAGTGTGTTTATCAGGATTTTCAAGACTGCTGAATCAAACTGTATGACATCAGAAATGAAAGTGTAAAAATGACACAGAAATCTCTGTGTGGAAAGTTTGCAGGCTTTCTCGCTTCCTGTCATGAGATCTCGCCCGGCTTCTTGCTGCCTCTCCTGCAGTTGATGAATCGACGGCTGGTCTGGAGATGACGGACAGCGTCAGAGCGTTTCTCCGCAATGTTGCGACGGTCAGCACCTAATTCTGCATATGATTAAAAAATGCGCTGTACAAGCACCCTTATTTATTAGGGTTTCTATAAGGGCTCAGTTATAGGTCTTGTTTGCTCCAAAAAAAAAAATCAGATAATTTTTTTACTCTCATCATTTCAAAACCTTAGTCTTAGTGTTTTTGTGTTCATGCAATGGAAAGTTGGTGCCACTGTTGTTTGGAAATATCCTCTCTTGTGTTCCTCTTCTGACGCAAACAAGTCAAACAAAAGCTGTCTCAACAAAAAAATAGTTTGATCATTTTCAAAAAATAACTTGATAATTTCAGTGTACAAGATGAAGTGGGTTTTGGTTAGATTTTAATGTCACTTTGGTCAGTGGCCTTCAAACTCTGTAATCACCAGCGTTTGTTGTTACCAGGGGATCAAGGACTCCATCCTGGGCATCGGAACCATCACCAAGCTGGATGCCCGGATTCAGCAGAAGAGAGAGGAGCAGAGGAGGCGCAGAACGAGCGGAGCTCTGGCGATGAGACGGGCTCAGAGCGAGGAGCGGAAACAGGACAGGTAGATGAGCCACTGTACTTTATCTTTTATTGCTGTGTGTTGTAGTATGAGCCTAAAGTCACGTTAATGAAATATGTTTTATCACTTTTTTTTGCATTAACAGTGAACCAAAACTAGCAAGTCGAATTTTTCAGTGCTGTGCCTGGAATGGAGGTGTGTTTTGGGTATGTCTCTTGACCTCTCATTGGCCGGCTGTGTGTCGTGTTTGTGTAGGAGTCTCTATTATAAAACCTACAAATTTTTCTCTATATAACAACGAAGATTTGTTATTAACGTTATAAACGTCTTTGATCTCACAGCTCAGTCTGTTCCTGTTCTATCGAGTGTTTATTCCATTGTTGCAGTCTATTACTGCTAGAATAATAGGTATGTATCTTTATTAGCTCCCTGTCATCTACTGTACTTCATGTGTATGTACCGTATTTTAATCCTTTGCTTGTTGATTTGTGTTCAGGTGACCCTTCGTTGCACGGTAACGTTTGGTCCTGGCTGGAGTTCATTCTGACATCTGTCTTCAGTGCTCTTTGGGTTCTGCCTCTGTTTGTGCTTAGCAAGATAGTTAATGCTATATGGTTTCAGGTGAGATTGTTCTGCATGTCTGTGGGCGGCTGTCACGCTATGATGAAATCTGTGTGTGTTAATGTTGAGTGTGTGTTTGAATGTCTGTTTTGTTCGGGCAGGACATCGCTGATCTGGCGTTTGAAGTGTCGGGACGTAAAGCTCAGCCGTTTCCCAGCGTCAGTAAGATCATCGCAGACATGCTCTTCAATCTTCTGCTCCAGGCCCTCTTCCTTATTCAGGTAAAGATGGTTGAATTCCTTATGTATAGATGTGATTCTATGAGTCTGCTTAACCTCTCTGAATCAATGTCTCTCTGTCTTTCTCTCTCTCTCAGGGATATATTGTGAGTCTCTTCCCCATCGATGCTATTGGTCAGCTGGTCAGTCTCTTGCACATGTCGCTGCTCTACTCGCTTTACTGCTTTGAATATCGATGGTTTAATCACGGTAAGTTCATGATTGCTCCAGATTCGATCTTCATTTGTTCAGACTGTTCTAACTGACATTTCCTGTGAAGGGATTGAAATGCACCAGAGACTGTCGAACATTGAGAGGAACTGGCCGTATTATTTTGGCTTCGGTTTGCCCATGGCCCTGCTGACTGCACTGCCCTCATCATACATCATAAGGTACAATCTGCTTTGGTGATTGTGATGAATATAATTATGATTAATATTGTTAATATTGTTATTAGAGTAAAACATGACTGTACTACAGTAATGAGAATCACCATTGATGGGTGTAACCAACTATTATTAATTTAAATGAATGTTAAATTGTTATTATTAACCCAGAAACTAATTGTCTGTATGCTTTACAGTAATAACAGTTAAAAGGGGAAACTGGGCCTACTTTTTAAATGTCATAAAAACCACAATGCAAAAAAATCTTGACAGTCCTCAATCAATACACAGTTAATTTAATTGTTGTAAAATCAAATTTCTGTTTTCATGTGTATTTATTGAATTTGAATCTTAAATTCCTCCAGCGGTTGTCTGTTCTCCATCCTTTTCCCGCTCTTCATCATCAGCGCTAACGAAGCGAAGACGCCAGTCAGACTCTAGTAAGTATTTCTTTCTCGTTTCGCCAACGAACGCAAACGACATTTTCACGTTGGCTCTCATTTGCAGCCATTTCCAGCTCCGCCTCTTTTCTCTGGTCGTGCTGCTCAGCAACAAACTGTTCCACAAGACGGTGCACCTGCAGAGCTCCCTCACACCCTCGGCATCCGTGGAGAAACTTCCCTCGCCGCACGTTTCCCCAACACGCCAGCGACCTCTTCCCTCTCAGTGACCTTTTTCGGGATACGTAACTCAGTTCAGGCTGAAGAGAGTCTGTGCGGGGCGTGGCCTGCGTTGCTTTCTCTGTGTTATGTGTGAGCCCTGATGAAGTTTTGTTTGGGGAGATAAAGCAGATGTATCTGTAATGTGAATGACCCATGTATGGGATCAGATTGTGCCTATTCCACACATGTTTTCTGCTCTCTGTATGGTTTGTTTAGACTATTTTTGTATTTGTTTTGTGCCATTAGAGCGATTTGTTCGCACAAAACCTCTATGTGCACATTTTCTGTGAACTGACCAACCTTCCTCTTTTAACCCCTATAGTCCCGGCTCATTTTATCTATTTATGGCCTTGTTCATTTTATGGATTTTGTTTTGTTTGTTTGTCTTGCCTTGTGAAGCCCAGACACATAAGGCTGTGTTGATCAGATAACACTATGGTCTGACATGTTTAGGTAATGACGTGAGGAATGAGTGTGAAGAGTCCATGATTTCTGCACTGAAACGAAACCGGTGCTTGTGACAAAAGATCAAATCAAAAGGCTTGTTACGTATGGACTAGATATCAGCTTCTTAAAAGAACAACTCGGTCAAGAAGGAAAATACTGTCGTCATTTACTCGCCCTCTTGTCAGTCCAAATCCATCTGAATATGATGCATTACAGAATATCCACACTTCTTTATGTACAGCCAAAGCCTCTATTTAAGCTGGTTATTTTATGCTTTGGTTATATGGAAAGAAACAGTGTGTTATGATTACAAAAGACAAAATGTCTTCTGGGTTTGGAACAGTATGAGGACTTTTGTTTATTTGCTGAACTATAACGTAACAGTGTAAGCCCGAAAAAAGGGAGCTGTTTTTATCTGTTTTTTTTTTTATTGATTTTTATTTGGAGAAATCCATGTCAGCATAATCCAGTCCTACACACAGTATTTAGGAGGAGAATTGAAACAGTTATTTGAAGGTTTTCACAAGCTTTATTTTCCTGCTGCTGTCAGGCGACACTGCCAAACTGGGTGATGCATATGAAACAGATTTTTAAGTGATCACAAATCCAGTTTTCCAGCGGATGTCTTAAACCTGGTTTGAACATTTTAACTGAAGCACATATTAAAGGTCTGTTTTGATGTTGAATCTGTTGGATGCCGGGTGGTGTGTATTTTAAGATGTGTTGCGATTATCGTCAGGAAACTATAGTGTCTGTCATCTGCAGATGGATATTTGTGAAGTGACATTTTGTAAAAGTATGACATTGTTTCAATAAATCTGGTCTGTATAAAGTACCTAATAGTGTTTTCTCATTATTTTATAACTTTGAATATATAGAATATTATACTATTATGTATTAATCTCAATGTATCTAATGTAATCTAATGTATATATGACCATTTATGTTTAGGTAAAATATTATATAGTGGTTTATGTTATATATAGATAAAACAAAAGACGTTTATATATATATATATATATATACACACACACACACACAAAACAAAAATCAGCAACAGTACGCATATGTACCAATGATTTGTTTTTTAAGCTGTCGGGTCCGATTTCCTAGAGGAATTACTTTACACGTACAGTGAAGTACGTAAAGTAACCTGCAATTTAATGATTCAGACAGAGACGGCGATCAAGAGGCAAAAGTTGCAGACTGCAGATTTCAAGATATGTGAATCAATGAACTTCAACTTCTCGGTGCTGACTGGCTCTCTACCTTTAGGACACGTCATATCTGGAGCGCCATGCGGATCTCGTCCAGACACGGTTGAACGACAGCTCAACGACCAATCATTAAAAAGACTTTCTTGTCGCTTTCTGACGCAGGGCCAGTAAGCGTCCTCTCTACGTGGATGGGCGGGGCTTGAGCGCAGAGAGGGTTGTGTGGGAGAGTGTGGAAGGGCTGGAGTGAGTGAACCGCCGATGAATAAGACTGGTAATTTATAACATTTATAACTTAAACGATCATTTATCGCATCTACATGGATTTGTCGTCACCGTTTGTGTTTATGGAAGATGCATAATCCATGTAAATATTACACAGTAGCTTGCGAAGCTGTGATATGTCATGTTAGCTAACGCTAAGTAGCTAAAAGAGTGATAGTTTATTATTACTGAAAGCAAAAGCGGTTTTAATGTGCATATAAAATAGCGTTTATGTTTTGCACCGGTTTTATTACCTGTATTTATATTTTAAAGTATCACACCATACGTTGTAATACAATAATTGTGCACAGTACAGTCTGTGATAGTGATTTTCCTGATTTCATAAGGATCAGACATTGAAATAGACAAATCTGCTTTACCTTTGCGATTCATATCAGATGCTAATTTGATAAGAATCTATGCAGTCTGATCTTTAAGAAGTTACAGGGTCTTAATTTGTGCTTAATTTGTTACTGCTTTGGCCGTTTTCTACTCTTGTAGCGTTTGTTAGTCGTGTTGTTTTGCAAACGTAATTCAGACCTTCTTGTCTTAGACTATGAATTAAACAGACTGTATTTCCGGTGTAGCTTTACGACTTAAATGCGTAAATTAGGTTGTGCCAAGTTGCTGCAAAGCCTCAATTCCATCATTAAACTCGTGTTGTTTGTCAGGTATCAAGAGTTAGTCGTGCCTCCAGTGTGTTAAGATGACCAAGCTGGGCTTCCTGCGTCTGTCCTATGAGAAACAGGACACCCTGCTGAAGCTGCTCATTCTGTCTATGGCAGCCGTCCTGTGTAAGTGGATGCAGATTCCTCTTATTAAACATCCGTGTGTCCACCAACCTCTTATTCTGTATCTTTTGTCATTTCCTTCCAGCATTTTCCACGAGACTGTTCTCTGTCCTGCGCTTCGAAAGTGTCATCCATGAGTTTGATCCGTGAGTACAGCCTTAGCATCATCCTAGCTAACAGGAAACGTTCTCAGAATGTCTGCTAACATTCTTTGAAAGTTCAGCTTGATAACGTTTTGATCTTGATTTTTAAATTCAGGTATTTTAACTACCGGACCACTCGATTCTTGGCCGAGGAAGGTTTTTACAAGTTTCATAACTGGTTTGATGATCGTGCGTGGTATCCCCTTGGGAGGATTATCGGAGGCACCATTTATCCTGGTATGATTTATTGTTACTGTTTATATTGAGCCGACCAACAAACCCCAGAATTCCTCGCTCATGTTCCAACCAAGCTATAGTCCTGCTAATTAAATATTGCTTTACATATAAATCTAGTTTAAATTAGAGAGGCTAATTGTCTATTCGTTATTAGTGGTGGTTAGTAAAGCTAGCATCGCTATTGCTATTGTTCATATTTCCCTTGAATCAAACTTACAACGTAATTTCTTTAAGAAAGTGACACAACGTGTGACATGTTGTTTCTCTGCAGGGTTGATGATCACGTCTGCGGCTCTGTATCACGTGCTGCATTTCTTCCACGTCACCATCGACATCCGCAACGTGTGCGTGTTCCTCGCCCCTCTCTTCTCCTCCTTCACCGCTATCGTCACGTACCACTTCACCAAAGAGCTGAAGGTCAGAAGAAGCGCAGCACGTCCCCATCGAAGCCTCCTGCGTACAGTTCATGCAGTCCACTGAAGTTAACTCGAGTGACACTGTATGTTTGCTCATTGCAGGATGCGGGCGCAGGGCTTCTGGCTGCTGCCATGATCGCAGTTGTCCCTGGATACATCTCCCGTTCAGTGGCGGGCTCATACGACAATGAAGGTAGC
>JAZGTI010019594.1:0-11014 GCA_036877585.1 Botia kubotai | reverse complement strand
GGCATGACCCCACCGTGAACGCTGCCTCAGCATGCTGTTTGCCCAGGCATGCGACACAACGCTCATGGCCATCAGACGAGGTCAGGAAACGCCCACATCCAGAAACGCTCGGACGGAAAGACATCTTTCCGTTCGCAGAACGCTGGCGGAATGCCGGCGAAATCCGCGAAGATGGGGAGCGAATGTGATTACACACGCTCGGCTCCGAAGCAAAAATCTGAATAAAAGCGAGTGCTTTTGCCCAATGCTCATTGGCTCTTTCCTCTCGGGCCGATGCTCATTGCCGCGTTTTTTTCTACGCGAAGGTGATAGGGCTCTCAAGCAAGACCCCATACGTCAGTCAGTTGACGTAACGTTGAACGTGACTGACTGAAAGGGAACACTACCCTAACACACTACAATACAAATCAATATTAATAACACTGAGCCTAGTTCACAAGAAACCCTCTTACCCTGAAAGTCTGCAATGGAACAGAGGCTTTTAACAGGCTTTGAGTGGAAAGTAAACTGACTTGAACAAACTTTAAAATCAATATTCAAGCTAAAATGGTGGTATCCATAGTGGTTGGATACATTGGTGCATCACTGAGATAGTACAAGCCAAGAATGCATTTGCTCCACATTTTTTTAAGTGAAGGAAACTGCACAGGGTTGTTTTACAAACCACAACAATAACGGTTATCGAGAGCAAAAAGAGAGCAGGTATAGAAGAACCAAACCAGGAAAGTAAAATGAACAAAGATGAAGGTTCTTAAAAGTTCATGCAAGCAAACACTTGTTGAAAACAGAGACCTGGATAGTTGTTTTGAGAGTTCCTTTTAGCTCCATTTCCTGAAAAAGGGGAAAAAAGAACAGCAGAGAAAATGTAAGAAGAACCACTAAGCGTGTTAGAAACACAGGCACAGAAAATTAGAATAGGCCAAAGATGGACGTTGTAACAAAATGTTTTGTGTTCCATGCAAGTTAGAATTTACGGACAGTGTCTGTGACATACTGTTGATTACCACAGAAAACCATTTAACTTACACCCGTTTGTAAAAACAAGCAAAAATGGAGTTAAAAGTAATGCATTTATAATGGACATCTACAGGGCATTCCAGGGTTGAAGCACAAATGTAATATTTGTGCTTTTAATGTATTATTTGAGATGTAAAGTTGTCTAAACCATTTTAAGAATGTGTTTACTGCTCTAGGCAAATTAAATTCTCATTGGGCAGCATCATCAACATGTAGGTAACAGTCCCTTTTTGTTTACGTAAACAAGGATTATTAGTTGATTTTAGCACACTGGTCATACAGCTAATGTTTAAATGTTGTTGCTATACATTTGAAACAGTACGTATTTTAACTATTACTTCAGTGCACATAAAACTCTTGCCACATAAACTTCTATGTAAGTGTACAGATGATTTTTGCTTTGTTTTTATAACAGAGAAAGTTGAAATTGTTGCTTATTATGAGCTTAGCCCGTTTTGAACCCAAAATTCAATTTTAAATTCAAATTTGATTCAATTTTTCAATTTTTTCTATAGCACTTTTTTTTTTTTTACAATTTTTGCACTGTTTACAGGAATTACATATTTGAAAAAACTGTAGAGACATATGACAAAACAGTACAGAATTAAAGATAAAAGAAATGATGGAAAACCAGAAAACCATTTAAAACATAGAATACATGGCATTATTGTAAATTTTATTTTATGATGTACATTAGCATTATTAACTATCAAAACACATGTCTAAAGGGTGTATTGATCTATAGGTTGTAATTGAACCATTATCTAATTGGACCAGAACAAAAACAATTATTTATCTTAATATTTATTTTAATGCATTTAAAAGCTTAATTCAAAAGTCATGTTCTAATTAGTGTTTGATTTGTATGTGGGCAAACTGTCATGAATTTATTTTTAATCTTAGAGATTTGTTCTTAAATATTCATTAAACTCTATGCTTTGCCTCAAAACCTACAACTGTATTTAGCCGTCATCTAAACAGCATAGAAGCACTGTGAATCGTCTAACTCAGCTGATTTGTAGTCACATCCGTCATGTTATATGTCGGTTTATTATATGTAGGACATATAATAAACCTTTCTAATAGCGAGGACAGCTTTACCGTTGTCTTGTTTCCTTCTCTCCTCCAGCGGGGGAACATTCACCAGCTGCAACACTAGAGGGCGCCGTGTGACTATTCCTAAACCTCGGGGAAGGAAGTCTCGTCCAACCAAACTCTCCAACACTGAACTCTTTCCACTGCTCTGTTTATTAATTTAAAAACATCATCACACCACATGCACGCTACATTTAGAAATGAACAGCATGTTTGTTACATGAAGTCTTACTTTACGACTGCAATGTCCGTTATCATAAAAATAAGGTCATATCTGTAATG
Organism: Botia kubotai; assembly: GCA_036877585.1. Classification (NCBI taxonomy): domain Eukaryota; kingdom Metazoa; phylum Chordata; class Actinopteri; order Cypriniformes; family Botiidae; genus Botia; species Botia kubotai. The sequence continues at coordinate 8,620 of JAZGTI010019594.1, read as the reverse complement.
AGGTTTCGATCTCAATGCACTATGGACCCAAATTCAAACCTTGTATCTTTAGATAAATGTCTGACCTGCGATCCCACGACTACGATTTGAGGAAGGTGGATGATCTCTGCTCCAAGTGTGAGGAAAACCTCCTGCAGTCTGTTAATAACGGGGATCAGAGTTTCCATTTCTGAAAGATATAAGGATGTATGCGATGTATAGCCCTTTTACAGGAACTCATTTTGGCTGTATAAGAAACGAAGGGTGCTTAATAAACGAGAGTTCGCTGGGGGTTGGTATTGTAAAAAGTCACAAAATCAGTCACAATATATATAATCATGGCTGATAATGATGTATCAGTTAGGTATACATTGTACACAAGTTGTAGTCTTCTATATTAATATTGTGCGGCACATGTAGGCATAAAAACACCAACATCTGCACAAATAAACGATCGATCCATAAAACGGTCAATTAAATTTAATACTTCAATAATAATTCATTTGCAGTTTGTTTAAATATTACGACCAACATAAACCCTGCAGGGTGTGATGCTGTAAGCAGAACAAGGTATAAAATGAATGACGATAAAAACATTGACAAAACCGCCGTCACAGAATAATATCCTTACCGTAATGCGATATGCTGAGTCTTCTGCAACTAAATGACACGATCACAGCGTTATATTGATGACTGTCATGCTGGAAATTAGTGGAATATAATATACGGTCATTGAAGGACCGACATGTTTGAGGTTTCGCTTTTCTGCCCGCCTTACTGTAGGCGTGTCAAAGACGGCTCTAGCGTCAACCACAAGCAATGTGATTGGTTAATATGACGTTGACGAACTTCTTTGCATTGAACGCATTGGATACAGCAACGGTCAATCGCAATGCGTGATAGCCGCTTCACCACGCCTCTTTACAACATCAGGACCCCGTCAATATATTCTTATTATCAATATATTATATTATTCATATATTTATTTATAATTTATAATTATTATAAATAATAACTCTACTGAACTTATAGTTAGACAGATAATATACTGTTCTTCATGAATTCTCCAGGAATCTGACTATTTAGAAATTCGACCTCCGTCAAATTTATTAGAAATTTTAATGGAATACTTATGGAATGGAATAGTTGATAATCTTACAAATCACAAGGCGGATTGCTGAGTTAAGGAAGTAGTAAGTTAGCAAGGAGTTAACCCGTTGAGGAAGTAGGTACTGTAGTCAAGTGTAACTGTGTCAGAAATCCAACACAAAAGATCAGAATGTACAAATCACATGACACTGGGTGGGACTGGGGATCCTAGACATCGGAAGAGCCTCTCCCTGTCCGGCTCCGTCATGCTTATATTTTAAGCATATTTTTTAGTATATTTATATGTATTATAGTACATATATTTTAAGTTTTAATAATCATTGATGCACTTAAAATCTGAACTTTCTCTCGTCTAAAGTGTCAGTCCTTTCATAATACTAATTATACAGACATAACACCATAATGGTCGAAAGGATTTTACTATTTTGTTGACTCGGTTTGTTCAAGATGCGAAAACAGAAAAAACAACTTGTCTATAAAATGTGTGGAGCTCGTTTAATTAAATTCCTCCTCACCGCCATCTTGAAGTCTTTAGAAAAAAGGGAGGGCATTTAGGTTTGGGTTGTGCGCTAGAATTGACTGATCAAACTGCGCGAATTGATTCGTTCAGATGTTTCGTTTCAACGAACACGATTAAGAATCACCGAAAGTGTTCCCATAGGTCTTCAAGTGGGGTTTTCACAATAATTGTTGCAGTAGAATAAATATTAGTTAAATGCTAATGTTTACCTTTTTTAAAGTGCCAACTATGCAATCTCACGCAGATTAATTAATAACACCTTCCTTAGAGACGTCTGATTTACAGTTACACATTTGGCAGACACTTTTACCCAAATCTGCTTACAGTGCGTTCAAGTTACACATTTGATTTTTATCGCTATCTGTACGAACATTTGATTTTTATCAGTACGAACCCACAACCTTTGCATTGCTAACGCAATTCTCTACCAACTGAGCTACAAGAACACACAATTTACAAGCGATTTTTAGATATCTACAAATATAATTGTGGATAGTTGCGGCCCATTGATTACAGAGGTTAGATTCCAATGCTAACAAGGTAACAACTGAGGTACCCTTGCTGCCCACTGCTCTGTGTGTGTGTTCACTCCTCACCGATGTTGGGTTAAATGCAGAGGTCACAAACAACAACAACCAAACAATGTCTTCTTCAACGTCTTGCCCTATGTGACAATTGTGTATTTGAAGAAAATCCACAAAGGCGTAGTGTGCCATTTGGGACTGGGCCTATGTACGTGATATAAAGCTTGAATGAATCTTGAATCTGTTCGAAAGAATTGCTTAAAAGCGTCGGTTCTTTCGCGATTCGAACATCAATATTGTGCGTCAGTCCCTTGTGACTCCGTAGTCATGTCCTGTTCTGCTAGGAAAAAACAAATACTCTACAACAGTTGATGTGCATCTGGATGATCACAAGCATTGGGCGATTTTTTGTGTCGAATAGATCGTGGGAACGTTCGCCCACAGCAAATACCAAAACAGCTGCGACAATAAAAGCGAAGAACTGAAGGTAAATAACAGTTTGTTTTCCTCAAAAATCTTTCAAGCGGATTGGTGCATACAATATTATTATCTTTATATCACTGTATAGGCCGAGTCTTGAAATAAATCGAGTTGACTCACGATTTAGTACTGACCTATGTTATTTAATGTTAGTTATTAATATTTAATGTTTACTGTTTATTCGTATCATCCTGAAATATCTGTCCCTGTTAGGGCTAACTAATTAATCTCACGAGAACAAAAGACTGCGGGATTTACAGCGTTTGCTGTATATTTTCAATTTTGTAATGCTCCCTAAAATACGTTTTAGTATAACACATGTTACAAGGGCTTTTGCGGCAGTGACGTCATATGAATCAGTATGAATCACATGAATTAATTTTTTGTACTCGTGCCACTACATGAACATGACACTAATATGTGGTTGTTTAAGAACAATGTGCAGTTTGAAGGCTATAAAATAAAAATGTATATGTTTGAATAGTTAATAGCTAATCAATAATGACATTTCTTGTAAACTATTTTCACTATAAATTTTAACTATCATGTATCAATTGTTGCAGCCCTTTCTAAGAGTTGTTGCAGGTATAAATTGAAAAACAAATAAAAAATTGAATAAGACCTCAATTCAAATGCTTTCACTTTTAACATATAAACATACTACTTTTGAAACAATCATGTTTTTGCAACTTTCTATTATCATTCTCTGTCACTCAGCTTTTTCTCATCATGGCTTCTCGCAAGAAGGTGCTGCTTAAAGTGATAATCTTAGGGGATTCTGGGTAAGTGTTAATACTTGGATCAATCAACACTGATGATTAACAGTACCAGTGTCATGCATCCCAAAGGTCTACAGCACTTACACTTTGTATTGAAAGTCACTGTCTTGACATTTCCCTGATTTTCCGTCAACCACTGCCCGTGGTTGGAATTTGTTCAGTCCTGATGAAACTGATATCCATGACTATGATAAGATTAAACACTAATGAATGCTTTATACTAGACAAGCAGTGATCACATCTTATTGTTAACAGATTATTATAAAGAACTTGTCCTTATGCTGTGCAGCTCAATGTTAAATGTGCTCAGATATGGACTTCATTTTCGTATCAACATTTTTTAAGGCTTGATTACTATATAGCTTATTGACTCTAATTGTTTTATGTGTTTCCTTTAACAGAGTTGGGAAAACCTCTTTGATGAATCAGTATGTAAACAACAAATTTAGTAATCAGTATAAGGCCACTATTGGAGCTGACTTTCTTACTAAGGAGGTGATGGTGGATGACAGACTGGTCACTATGCAGGTTTGTCCTCAGTGTTCATGTGAAGTTAAATAAAATATATAAAAAATATTGAATCCAGTCGCAATACTACCAATTTAATACAGTATTAATATACCTTTTGCCATTATCAGTTAATAAAAAATAAGAGGCCATTGTGCCCTGAAGATGACAATGTGATGTTTTCAGGCAGTCAATACTTTGTGAACAGTCCTCAAGAGTAGTGATCATCTCTGGTCATGTGATGTGGTTAAAGGATTTGCATAACAGATAAACAAGCCATCTCCAAAACATGACAGTTGCTAAGTCATAGGTGGTAACTCCTTGCCCTAACAGTGATTTCTGTGTATACCTCATATACTAATGTAAATTGGAGTAAAGAAGATACATTTATTTACATGCCTGGTAATCCCCTGGTATTTTCCAGTAGGCACCAAGTTTGAACAACCAGTTTTTAGCTCCCAAGTTGTTTGCTTACATTAGCCATGTCCTAACCTGTATGACCAGTCATAACAACTTGCATCACATGCTCAAACAAGCATTGTTTTGTAAGTTACTCCTAGAAAGTCATCTGTTACTAACTACTTAAGGTTTTCGTTTACTTTATTTATTATTTCGAAATTTATTTCATGATAACTATTACCAGATGGAGAATATAAAAGTAGACATTGTAGCTTGATGATAATGTCTGGACACCCCAACACTGCTAACACAACACTGCTTAGAATAATAATATCATTAAAAGTTTGTCAGTTGCAAAAACAATAAAGTATTTTAGGTGCCTTTTTGTAGTTATTATAAAGATTTAATTTTCTTCAGATTTGGGACACAGCTGGTCAGGAGCGATTTCAGTCTCTGGGTGTGGCTTTCTACAGAGGGGCAGACTGTTGTGTGCTAGTGTATGACGTCACAGCACCAACTACGTTTAAGACTCTGGACAGCTGGAGGGATGAGTTTCTTATTCAGGCCAGTCCACGAGACCCAGAAAACTTTCCCTTTGTTGTACTGGGCAACAAAATTGACCTGGAGAACCGACAGGTTAGTGTGCAGTCTGGACTCATTGGCAGTATTGCTAGTATTGTTAAAAATGTTCCTCAGTGGTTATTATGTTGATTAAAGATGGTGGCAAATGGAGGGGATGAGATTGTAGTTTGGCATGTCACTCTTTAGTCTTGGATGCATCGGAGACCGAAAAGACCCCTGCCAATGATCTTAAAATGACCAGTAATTGACAGATTTATCTGTCTACTACCAAGTAAATCTCTTTGTATTTTGAACAGGTAACAACAAAGCGAGCTCAAGCGTGGTGTCAGAGTAAGAACAATATCCCCTATTTTGAGACCAGTGCCAAAGAAGCCATTAATGTGGACCAGGCCTTCCAAACTATTGCTCGCAATGCACTTAAACAGGTAAAGGTCCTTTCATTGAACGTCTTAAAACACAGGTAGAATGTTTTAGTTTGTAAAACTTTCTTGCTTAAAATTATGTGCTAAACTGAATGTGATAATTTGTGTTTGAACAGTGTTTAACAAATTCACTACTCATTTCTCCTGAACTAAGTGTACTGATTACAGAATTAGAGAAGCATTTCAATTGAATACTAAACTTACTCAATGCTTGGATAAACTCTTGCATCCTAATTGATGCAAGATAAAAAATACAATAATCAGTGATTAAACATACTTGAAATAAACATCTCACTTTCAGGAGTCAGAAGTGGAGACATATGATTTTCCTGACCAAATTAAACTAAGAGATGACAGATCTGCGTCTACAAGTGATGGCTGTAACTGCTGAAGGAGAAGAAACAGGGAGGGAAAAGATTTGTGAGAAAAGGGAATAAGGGAGGGATGGAAAACATCCAGGCCCATCCTCCCCTCTGCAGTTTTGTTCCCCTTTGAAACACCCAGGGTATCAAATGCCACATGTGAAAGGTGAACATCCATTTCACTGCTGAAATGAAGTGATGTGGTATGATGGACTGTCTAAGGAACAGGAAGCTCAATGTGTTACAAGTCCTACAGCTGTCTAAGAATTTTTCTCATCATTACTCCTGCTTTCTATGTAATTTAATTTTCTTTTCTCTGAAATGATCCTTTTTGCCTGCTAGTTCATTGTGCCTTTTGGTTTTTGTTCTCAATACCGGTTTCACTCCTATGCTGAATTGGCATTCTTTGAAAAAAATAAAAAAAACATGTAGTAGGGCTGGGCGATATACTGAATATTTACAATATATTTGATATTTTGTTGTTGACATTACATTTAATATCATCACCAAAAGATTAGTAAATATCAGTGTTTTTGTGCTTTTTCCTAAATTTTGTTAAGTGTTATTCGCTTTTTTGGCCATCAAGTTCTGAAAACCATGCCAGTAGGCTTTATGTAAGTGCTATGACATTTTAAAAACATGTTTTAAAATGTTTTTAAAAAGTCCAGTTACTGTATATTATTAAATTGTCTGATTTTAAAAATCAGTTCAAAGATTCAGGGTTTTTTCCATCACTTAAAAATGTTAATTGAAGTCCCTACGTGGTATTTCATGTGTTTGAAAAAGCTGTAAGATACATGCCATGCCATTATTGTTTCCTGATTTTTCAGAATTTACTTTAAATAAAAATAATTCAATATGCCAACATTGGTTGTTTGGTTAAAATGATGGTTCAATGTAATTTTAGGGGAAAATACACAGACACTGAGATTCAATGTCACCAATATGCTATATATACATATATATATATACAGTATATAAAGTTTTTTTGCTATAACGCCCAGCCCTGATATGTATCATGTCATGAAGGAACTTTAAAGGTCAATAACACGTTTCTTTGTAACAGTTACTTTCATCATCAGCCATTAAGGTACTGACTTTTGGCAGTTATAGGTTTCTTAAGGTTTTAAGGTTTCTTAAGGTTCTTAAGGAGTATTAATTGGGTAACACATTACCTTAGAATGAGTAGGCATTTTTTTGAATAACTTCAAAATAAGTGACATTTACAACCAAGCTGTGTCGATTTTAAAGATCCATTTGCTCTTTTATTATTACACAGAACAAGACCACTTTTATTGTAATTTAATTGTTTGCACACAATATTTACACAGTTGCACTAAAATGACCACTGGTTTCCTCTGATAGGAAAGCAATGGCAAGTCATTATAACCCTGTGCCGTGACAGGGCTCATCTCAGCAAAGTTCAGCCTGTAAAGAAAACGAAACATCTGACTTTCATCTTTCTAAAGTCCACATTAAATACATCCTACTCTCTTGCATTGTCTTTCAAATCAGGTACCTAGCTGACTGGCAGCGACAGTCCACAGCTGAAGATTTTATGGTTTTCTAGTGTGTTTCAGTCCATGTATGAGGTATCCATGCCCTCCATCTCGGGGTGGAGCAAACGGCCAGCCAGACGCTCAATGTCATCCAGACTAAGCTGTCTGAGGGAGCGTTCATAATCCTGGAAAGAAAAGAGTTAGTTTCTGTAAATGCCTTAAAAAAAAGTTTAACTAAACTCAATCACTCCTGACTAACAATTTAAAAAAGACTGTATACAGTGTTTTAATATCAAAGTGATAGTGAGCTGGTGGTGTCAAAGCAAACTGAAAAATCCACCCATTCTCTTTTTTAATCACCCATTAAACCTTGCTAGTGATATATGAATGTCTCAGCTACAAAACCACTATAAATTTGTTGGCTGTAACAGTGAACATAAAGGAGGTTGCACACCAGACACAGCACAAATGCTGTATGCTTAAAGTTCAAAATCTATATCAGGGCTCGCAAAATTTTTAAATCCCTGGTAGCCTTTCGGGCAGGCACTCTTCAGATTTTGGTACCACGAAATGAATTTAAGTAGCCCAAATAAAAAAAGAAATTTTTAATGTAGAATATTGTAAGGGAGACAAAACATCTATCAAAAACATTTTCAAAACACAAATAGCAATCGTATAAAATAATTACAATCATCAATACAAATATTTTATTCTAAATGTACTAAAATGTCTATGACCTTGTAAAAACAATATAGAACATAATTCAGTCTGTCAGATTCTGAATCTGAAATATCAACTGATGTCACAGATAAGAAAATGCTTTCTCCATCTGTGCATCGGTCTCCACTTCAGAACTGAAATACCTGCGTAAATCCATGTGCACCTAATTGTTACGCATACATAACTATCAGCGATGTACGCTAATCTCTCCACTGCGCATGTAATCTCTATCACGTTTAAGCTTGCTGCAGGAGATTTCACTTGTCACATGAGGAGAGTAATGACTGACAGGATGAGCACAACTGATACACAGTTGACGCAATCACGAATTGAAAGTTGAAAGCGAGTGCGCATTCAAACATGATTTTAATACCTCACATACAGGGGTTGGACAATGAAACTGAAACACTGGCCAATTTAGTGTTGGAGGTTTCATGGCTAAATTTGACCAGCATGGTTGCCAATCTTCATTGATTGCACATTCCACCAGTAAGAGCAAAGTGTGAAGGTTTAATTAGCAGAGTAATAGCACAGTTTTGCTTAAAATATTGCAATGCACACAACATTATAGGTGACATATCAGAATTCAAAAGAGGACAAATTGTTAGTGCACGTCTCGCTGGCGCATCTGTGACTAAGACAACAAGTCTTTGTGATGTATCAAGAGCCACGGTATCCAGGGTAATGTCAGCATACCGCCAAGAAGGACGAACCACATCCAACAGGAGTAACTGTGG
>JAZGTI010019593.1:0-11014 GCA_036877585.1 Botia kubotai | reverse complement strand
CATGTTAATGGTATTATTGCAAATAATATGTGTGGGATAAGACTAATTACGTATACTAGGCCTATAGTATGTTTACGAACAAAGAGCTGACTGAATCGATAAAGCCACAAAATTGTTGAGCAAAATATATGCATTCCAGCTTACACAGCTTTAAACAGCCTTTAAACAGCCAGAAGTGCGCACATCCAAACTAGGTTAGGTCAAGGTGCAGGTCACAGTGCAGCAAAGATTATATATATTATTTCTTTGGCAACCTGCAGTGTTTTAAACTCTAATTGGCAAAATCATTCCGCATCCTCGAAATGTAACACTATTACTTTATCCATTATTTATTCATCTATAATGTGTGTGTGTGTGTGTGTGTGTGTGTAAGAGACTTGAACAAGCTAATCATAATGTATTGCTTTCAGTGTTACCACAACAGCACAGGATCTGCCCCAATAGCTCCAGGCTGGAGCTCCCCCACCGCAGTCGACTGCATTTGAAATGAAAAATTATAGTTATACTTACAAATCTCTCAACAAATTACTACCACGAACAATGCTGAACCCTTAGGTCAAACCTGAGCTAAAGAGACTTTAGAGCCTGCAAGAGGATTACAGCTGAAAGCTGTGTGTGTGTGTGTGTGTCAGTGTGTGTGTGTGTGTGTGTGTGAGTGAGGGTTTAAATGACAAACTAATCATGAAAATTAGATGATGTGTTAATCTATTCCCATAGACAAAATGACAATTAACATCATCTTAATGTTTTTCACAACGAGACAATTGAAAGGAATCTTTTATGTTTTTCTTTAGAAAAAGACCTGAATAAGCTTGTCTTGTCTTCTCTTGAGATTCAAAAAAGACCTCAACAAGGTTTCAACGCTCAACTCAGATTTGATTGGATATTAAAGTTCCTAAATTTTCCTTACCAAATACATCCAAGATTGAAATTCAATATCAAAATCAATTAAAATATAATTTTATACAAGTTTAAAAACTTGAATCAACACAAAAAATCAACACTAAAATCAAAATCAACAATTTTATCTGAGAAAACATTTTACAAAGCTTATCATACCATCATTGCCAAAATGGCTGAATTATTTAAAAAACTGCTCATAAATATGCCAAGACTCAGAACAGAGCCTAAACTAAACTGCTGCCAGGATTAATCCACAAAATAATGATGAATGTTCGGCACACCCTTCGATCCTTCTCTAACGCCCTCTGTCAATCACACAGTGCCACGGGGGAGCAAGTTTTGGCATCTACACACTTAAATATCAGTGATAAAATCAGTTAAATGCCTCTGTTAAATCAGTTAAAGTTAAATCAGTTAGATGTCACATTAAAGCATAACGATGGAAAATAAACTTCAAATGTGACCACACAGAGGATGAAATCTTTCTCAGGAAGGAACCTGCAGAGAGTTTGTTTCAGTGATCTGTTGGGAACCTTGTACCTGTGGTGAGCTTCTGAAAACATTGTGGTTTACTTGGGCAGAGATAAACTGGTTTACTGTTAAATGCAAGGACAGCAGTCAGCAGATGAACAGCGGAAAGCAACTCTCAGCGATATGTCTGTACCTGTTACAAGAAAACAACCGTTAACCAAGGCCAGCTGTCAATGAAAGTAAAGTAAGTGACGTTTGCTTGAATGACACACGCCCTGCTCAGACTTGAGAAGGTAAATGGGGTGGAGCGGTCATAAAAAATTGGTTTTACCTTTTTCTCTGCTATCATATAACTGACATCGAGAAGGTTACAGTGAACACATCAGGGAGGAAGAACTGCGAGAGGAGAAAAAATAATAAGGCTGAGAGATATGAACCAGACATTCGGATAAGCTGGAATGATGGAAGGTTGACAGAACAAGGCAGGAAAGGAAATTGAGACAAGGAAGTCTGTGCTAACTATATTTACAGTTTCTCCGGTGTTCAGACAGACCACATCCCAAATACTTTTTTAAATCTATCTAAATACAGATACTGTAACAACTCTACTATATTTAAATTAAGTCTCGATTTTAGATTTTAATTTCTCATAAGGAATTTTAGATAAATAAAAATAATAATAAAAATATAATACATTAATATATATATATTTAAAAACAAAACCAATTCTTTATTGTGATGTAACTATCTCTCAAAATTGCCCACTAGGCACAAGGCACAAGAATTACAAACAAATGAGTCTTTAGTTCAGTCCCACGTTCTCAAATGTGCATAGTACCCCAGATATCCCTAGTATCCCAGACAGAGAGATAAGCCCACGCATTTCCCCTTCAATTATATGCACTGATGTCAGGAGGATGTCGGGTTATTAGTCACAAAAGCGCAACATGGAAATTATTAGCTAAAATGTTACTTGACTAAAACATGATGAGCACACAGCATAGATTTACGGCCACGATCAAAACTACAGAGAAATGTTGGCATAGAGGTCAGTATTGCATGAACATAAGCAGCACTACAGTAATGCAGTAACCTTGACTTACATTTCCCTGTTACATTATACACAACCTCCCTCCTGGACATGTGTAGCTTACACTATGTAAACCAACACACTTTTCCTAAAGTACTCACACCATAAATTATTCATAAATGTAAATGCACTCAAATACATTATGAATCACTTAGGAAAAAGTTGCAATGGATCAACTTTTCATCAGACTTTTATTGGAAGCTAGTCGTCTTATTACCTTCTGTGCGGTGTAATATTACTTTAGAGTAAGAATAATAAAGTTCGTTTTTAATTCTGTCATTCTGTCCCTGTGTGGCTCCGCAGAGCATTCATGAGAATAGAAGTGAATATATTTTGCCATCACAATGCGGTCTGACGTCTCTCAGGGTCTGATGTTCCAGATTCATGCTCTAGAAGCTGATAGCTGTTGTGGGGGAGCCTGGGGGGCCTACAATGCACTGCTTCTGATAGTTCAGGTCGCTCTCTTTAAAAAAAGGTACAAAAAAGGGTTTTACAACATGATGGGGAATTTGAAGTTATGTTGTGAATTTTCAAAAAAGATTCAACAAGAACTGATTTGAAATGAGAAAAAGAAAAGAGACAAGACAAGAGAAGAGAAGGGAAACAGACAAAAAAAGAGATGGAGAGAGACAAAAAGAAAAGAGAACTTGAGAAGAGTAGACAAAATGTGACAAAAAGGCTAGAAGAGACTTAAAGAGAAAAGAGACAAAAAGTGACAAAAAGGTAAAAAAATTGAAGAGACAAGATGACAGGTTAAAAAAAAAATGAAGAACCAAGAGAAGATAAAAAAAGAACAAGAGGGGAAGAGACCAGTGTGTATCTCCAGGAGTAACATGCTGTCTCCCCTTTAACTCCCCTGCTGCTTCTTTGTATTTCAACCAGCCCTGAATGAGGAAAGAATATTCCCCACACACAGGCAGTCAGGAACCCTATAGATGCACCACGCTCCCTCTCACCGCCCTTTATCAAAGAGAGGCAGCGCTGTGCAAATTATACTGACCTCTATTCCTGACCCCTGATGGCCCGTCCCTCCTCACCTCCTTTCTCCTCGCTGCTCACGGCCCTCTCTTTCAGAGCTGCTCTTTTTGTGTTAGTGTCATGTAGCTGAAAGAGGAAGTCGCCATCCATCAGACCACCCTCACGCTCAGACACCCGCTGAGTCCCCATAGAAACCCTCCCCGGCCCCTAGAGAGAGGCAGGAATAAATGGTCGTCGCCAGACGGAGCATAATGCAAATGAATGAGGGATGGACGAGGGTGGACAGAGAGGATGGGGAGATGTTGGAATTGGGCATTTAGTGTACTTGAGGGGCAGAGTGAATGTGTGTCCCAATTTAGTTAAAACTAGTTTTCAAATAACTCCTAGCTCTTTTGGAGAAGGTTCGAAAGGAGATAATAAAATCAGACATATCATAATGAATAATGTGTGGCCGGCGTTTTGAAAAATGCATTTTTTTTTAGGCTCACACAGTCTGTCTGAAGGCTTGTGTTCAGACAGACTGTGAGCTCTGTGCAAATCTCAATGACTAGCGATTGTGAGCCAACATAATAATATAGTGGAATATAGTGAAAGTTTAGCAGCAGCGTCATCTACAAGAAATACAGACAGTCACACTGCACACTAACATATGCTGCCGCTGGTATTATAGGCCCCTACGGCTATTTATAGTGATTAATTATACAGCCAGTGCTATTTTTAATGCTTATTTTCTGTTGCAGAGCATTTAAGGCTGTATTGATGGCTTGTTTGGTCATGTACACACAACACATATTCACACACAGAAGCAATAACATGATGGTTTTGCATAGCCTGCAGCACATAACTGCAATCACTGGGGTTCTTTGAATAATAAATATTTATTGGGTCTGTTACCCTGAGGTGGCAAACACAGCAGGCTAAGATTATTTATCCCATAGCTTGTTTGTTTTCTGTTAATTATTTATTTATATATTTATGGTGTTGATTTACTTTAAATGTCAATACTCTGCCAGATCTTTGTAATAGAGAGAGAGAAAGAGAGAGTAAGAGCGGTTAATCATCATTTACAGTAAATAATTCAATCACCAGACTTCCAATAATTTAATAATATCAATAATACTTAACGGCTTAATGACCCTTTCTACACAAATATTTTTGGAATAATTTGTACAGTTTGTAAAAAAATCTAATTTTACTACACACATGCTTTTAAAGAGTATTTGTTGTTTATATTTTTATTTATTATGTATTTATTGTGTGCGCTGTAGAAATTATTTGTGGAAAATACAGCTGTCATTTAGCACATTTAGAACATACAATTAAACAACCATTAAACAGAACTGTGAAGCTTCTGATTGACTGAAGTATATGTTGTTTCCTGTGGAGTTTTAAATGGAGCAACTTCACATTTAAAGATAAGGCCACATGCATGTATTATGCAGATATAAAAATCTCAAAAGCAGAAAATTGCCACTTGTCTGATCAAGAGTTTTAAAGCCCTAATGTGAATAAAACATTCCGCCTCTTAAACCCGAGTGGAGGTGGATTTTTTACATGGACGTGATGGCTAATGGTCTGAGTGACTATTCAAAGTGGTTTTAATGATAGATGGGGGCTGTAATTGATGGACTTGATGATGATCTGCCACAAAAACCAGCAGCCAGCTCAGCTTGGCACTGGAAACTCACTACTGTCACCCAAATACTCAGCATTTCATTGCACCAGACATGTAGGAAATGCGCCTACACTTTGTTGGAGCTAAATACACATTATTGGCAGGCCATAATCAAATCCACTCCCATACACAAACACACACATGGGCACACAAGAACACATATACAGTACACACACAGACACATTATTAACAGGGTGTAATATGTGAGGCCACAAATATTGAATCCACAATTCAATTCACCCACAATTCTGCTTACATTACCTGGGATGGAGCGTAATAATGCATTTAAACAAACAGTTCTTGCTGATTCATTAGGATCCTGCTTCATGATCACACATTAAATGGATGGAATGTCAGATTGAAACATAGAAATATGAAAGAAATATGAGAGTGCATGATGACATTTGTGGGAAAGTGTCATCAGATGCTGAACACAAAGTCACAAAGTCTGATATCAGATAACAGAAGACTGCATCTTCCTGTCAGTAATACCATTTCAACTTTAGACATGCAAGTTTTAGCTTAGACTTAAGATGTAAAACTTACTGGAAACCCTTTAACAATAAGGTTCCATTTATCAACATTAGGTAATGCATCAGCTAACATGAACTAACAATGAACAAAATATTTTTACAGCAGTTATTAATATTTGTTAATATTAGTTAATACACATACAATTGTTCATGTTTGTTCGTTGTGCATGAAAAGTTGACATACTATGTTGCTTACATGGTACAGTAATGGTAAAATCATGGTACTAAATGGTTATCATATTCATGTACCATGGTATTTACATATAAAAAATGAGAATTTATGGGTTTATTGTTAAAACATTGTTTCAGAAAATGTTACATTACATTAAGTTTATTTATGTGTATCATTTGCATTGGATTGTACTTTACTAGATTATCTGAATTTACAAACTATACTTGACATATTTTCATGAATCACTAAATTAATTTGATTTTCTGTACAAAAATAATCTGGTGGAACTGAAATCAACAAATTATTGACACCTCAAATCCACAACCTCAACCCAAAAGGCTGATGAAATTGTAATATCATAGAACAAAGTCCAAAATAATTGTATTACCCTAAAACTTGCTCATAATAAGACTGACTATGTCCTATCTGAACAGTTTGTTTATTGACCAGTTATTTTTCCTCTCAAATATAAACACCGGCTCTATTTATTTATTTTTTGGAGATCATGAATAGAACACATACCGATTCATTGTCATAGCAAATCCTTATTTGCTAGCTGAGCTCTGCTTCCAAAAATTGCAATATAATGGCTGATAAATTGCTGTGATTTGTGTTTTGGCTTATCGTTTTGTCTCCGAAATGGTCATTCCATCTACCATGCTCTCTAAAGCCTCTCCCCTTCTGCGTGTCTCACTCTCCCCCTTGATTTTCTCAAACTTTGCCAGATGGGATAAAAGGTGACATTTCTGAGCAAGCAGCAGGGCCTGTAACAAGGTTAGAAGTATTGCCTCATAACAGTGAAAAAGTTCTTCCCAACACTTCTCTCAGTGGCTGTGCACAAAGTTCTATAATGCAGAAGCTGGTTAAAAAAAAGGAAAATAAAATCTGTTTTGTGTTGAACTCTTTTTGCTTGAGTTGAAAGGTCAGGATGTGGTTGGAAGAAGCTGCTCCTTTTGTTGCCGACGTCGACACAGTTCTCAGAGACTGGCACCTCTGTTGTACTAGACTAATTAGGGAATATGGAAGTTGAGGGCCTGTGAAATTTTAATTGGAATTTATGTCATGTTGAAGGCTCAGCTCAGACTGGAATTATAAATGGTTTTGTAAACAGATGAATAAACATAATGAAGAATTGAACAGACAGGAGCCCATATATTGGCTAAAAATCGCAAAAACAGATGACAATCTCCCTAAATGAATTTTATTTTACATCACTTAAGGTGATTTGAGACAGACACAAGAACAGAGAATTACAGAAAGCCAGACAGCTGTTGAGGGAAACATGTCCATTGACAAAGATTTTTTTAATTGCCTCGGGAAACAAGGCAGTGCCTTTAATTACAACAGTCTCTAAAAGACTGATTGTTTTTCTGTAATACTACACAAAAGCTCCATCTCCCCTCCACTGAACGGTGTACAAACAAAATGTCTCTCTCAAGGTCTGAAGCCCGAAGGAAGAATCTATTGATCCTGTAAAAATAAATTAGTGTGCTGTTAATGGTTAAAAAATGTTCATTATTGTACTGCTTTCAACAAAACTTATTATGCACATTTTGTCTGGCTGCTTGTTGTTGTAAGTTGAGAATGCATTGTGTGAGCACCATTTTATCGCAGAGCTGAACCCCCTTGTGTGCAATATATATATTCATGGAGCACAAGAGCTCCCTAAATGATAGAAACTGAGAAAAAAATATGCAGCCTCAGCAAGGATGAGAGGGCTATTGTTTAAAGAGCTGATAGGTTGTTTTTGTTCTCATAAGAGTTCTGCTTTAAAAGATAGAGTAAAGATGCATGGTGTAATCTAGATGTAATCCACTGCAAGAACTTTGTGTTAGATAACTCTTAGATAACAACACAAACAATAAAAACAAATGAAAACTACATTTTACATCTTCTGAAGAAAATGGGACTGCTGCTTCCCGGTGCAAAATTTACTGTTATGATGCTAGGGTGTTGTGGATGACTAGCAGGCATTGCAATGTAGTTAATAACATGTTCTAAGCGGTTTGTTGCCTGTTGCTATGTGGTTACTAGGAAGAAGCTCTAGGTGTGTGCGAGGGTGTTGCTAAGTGGTTTCTAGGTGGTTTGAAAAAGCCCACAGAGTCTCTATGATACTCGGGTCTCAACTTTAATGTAAGTCTGATGGGTCAGACTGAAGCATGGCAGATAAAGTGTTAAAACAATTAAAAAGAAATAAGCATTGATCGCTGTATGACTTGCTTTATGATCTTATCTTTCCCTCTGTATGAGTTTAAGATGATATTTAAGATGCATTCTGGGATAGTTGAAAAGACCAGCACTGACGGATTGGATGCTGTTCCCTGGTGTGGGATGTTGATGTCTATTTCAAGTCTTCTTAACTAGCTTTACCAGCAAGAATTCCTTGGTCAACTAGTTTCACTAGGAGAACCATACTGGTTGACTATTATTTTTGCTGGTGATCAGTATAGCTGATCCAACTAGACTGCATGTCACCCATTCGTTGTTTTTGCAAGGCATTTTACAACATAAAGAACGTTTTGTGTCTTGAAAAGAGAAACACACCACAGTGACTTATAGCAGAGAGTTGAGATAACCAGTCACACAAAGACATCTTTCATAGTCAATTGTCTCTTATAAGTGAGAGGCTCCAAAATACGGTCCCTCATAGGACGGAGGGAAGGGGGCTTTTAAAGGAACGCTTTTGTTTCTTTTCAATATGATAAAAAAGTGCAGAGGAAAACCATGGCGAGTTAAGGATTTTAAAACACATAAAATTGCACGAACACATGCGTATACACATACACACACACATACAATAGAATGAACATGCATACCACATCAACATAAAGTGCATATGTGTGTGTGTGTGTGTGTGTGTGTCTTGACTTGACCTATTAACAGACTGTTTCCAGACTGCCGTCTGGAGTCGAAGACTAAACGTAGGAGTTAGGGGTGGGAAGATCATTTGATCTATCTTGGAACTGACACGCATATCCTTATGTCACAGGAGGAGTTAAAGACCCTATATGAACCAGTTTTGGAGAAGCTGCTGCTAAACTGTATCTTGCCATGCTATGAAGCTACTGTCAAGCTGAGCTTTTGAAAAGAAATAATTAATTACATAACAGCATTGAAGTTAAAGGGCAAAGCTGTTTTAGCTCTAAAATTATTCTACAAAGATTACATTAATAAGATTACACATATTTATTTATTAAACTAACAATTATTTCAGTTTTTGCAATATTTGGTTTAAAGACAACATGCTTCTCAATCACCATAACTAACATGTAACTACACTTAAAATACTATGAAAATGAAAAAGGAAAGATTTGTTAAATGTTTTTGAGTGATTTCAATAGACATTTGTATGATCGATTTGTTCAAATGAATTAGACTTTCTAACAAGAGCAAGAAAAGCCAGACTGTATGACCAGTTTCACCAGTCAGATTTTGCTGGTAAATACCATTGCAATCTTCATACAAGAAAACAATTAAGAAAATGCTTTAAATAAAAGGTCATTCTATGTAATTTCTCCATGTGTGAACTACAATTCATCAAGGTAAAACACGCTGACAGAACCAATGTAGAAACATGAGCATCTGTCTTACTAGTCATGCTGCACATCTCACATGCAAAATGCAGCGCACATCCAAGATGTGACACTGGGAATGGCATGGCAGAGTATGGCAAGTGTTTTAGGAAAAGGATTTCAAGTGAAGAGTTGGGTTGAAGAAGAAACGAACATCTCAACAGATGAGTGATAAAGCATGAGGCCCATGCAGAAGATGAGAGGTGGGTAAACAGCCTAAAGGAAAGACTTTGGCTTAATATTAAAGCTGGTCTGGACCAAAGCATCCTCATTGGCTTACACCCACAGCACTTCCTGTACAAGTCTGCAGTTACCAGCACAAGGGATAGAGACACTGTCTTTCCATAACGCCGCTGAGGACATTCAAAGAGATGTGTAGGAGAAGATGCAGATGAGAGGAGAAAGCCAATGTTTATAATGGATAAAGATTTGACAGCTTGGAGAAGATAGAGAACAGATGAAACGGCAGACACTCTCAAGAGAGGAAACTAAGACAAATAGTAAAGATGTGAACTGTCTTGTATGTCTGTGTTTATAGTGCCACGCTATTCTTAGGTCAGTTCTACTATCTGGCTCAGGCGGATAAAGACCTGTGAGTGAAGGAAGACAGCTGACTTTAAATCAGCACCTCCTGGGGACCTCAATCAATGCAGACACGTCGGTTAAGCTACTGGGGTTCAGTCAGGGTCAGCACCACGGAGGAGTACAGCTGTTTCTGAAACAGTCAGGCTAGCGAGGGTTCACCGGGTTCATTCATTCCTAAGCGCTAGAGCAGTGAGCCCACTTAAGACCTCAGTTTGGATAAATAGGCTCTTGCAATCTCTCCCGACAGCAAGGAAGTGGACCGGGCAGGGAGGGTTTATTTGCCAAGTGCTCTTCAGGATTCTTATGGTCTGTGGTGGTCCAGAAAACATCACACGGCACAGATACATTGTGGGTAATTGAAGGAAAGGAGATGCGCCTAACGCTAAGAAAAGAAAGAGTGAAAGATTAAGGAGTGGAAGATTCATATTATATCTTTACTCCTTATAAGTTTCATCTTCTACTGAAAACATCTTGCATTTAAAATTACAGCTGTCCAGGTAGCTCTGGGAATTATTTTGTGACTAAAGAAAATTAAAAATAAATTAAATTAGGTTATATTCTAGCATATTCAATGTATTCACCCTTTGCCTAGAATTTACAAACATTTTCCTTGACATTTTTTAAACCTAGTTTCTTAAGGAATCATCCTGTCATCCAACTTTTTTAAAGGAGTTAAAGGAGTTCCCCTTTATCCTACACTCTTATTAGCTGCTTTTTCTTCATTATTTGGTCCAAAAATATTTTATAAAACTGTAATTTTTCTTAACAGCTTAAGATGAAAAGATTTTAAGATGAGAAACATTTCAGTCAAGTGTTTTTAAACTTTTGACCAGTAGTTAAGTATTAAATATAAATCAGAAACAGAATCACCAGCTCTGTCGATTACAAATAAAGATTTTATATTCCAAGAAGGTCCAGTTCTGACCCATTTGCCCCTTAAAAACTGAAACAAGATGAAGAGAAAGACTTTAGAGAGACATTAAAGGCATTGTCATAATTATCACACCTTAAATATTCCATACAAAAATATATATA
>JAZGTI010019592.1:0-11015 GCA_036877585.1 Botia kubotai | reverse complement strand
CAAATTTTCACAATGAACTGTAATCATTTTAATGATTTGTATGTAAAACATTGCTCTCTAAAATATAGTTTGAGACTGTCTTGTGCATTATATCTGTGTTAATAATTTACCTCTAGGATATAATATTGTCTTCACTACATGGACCACTCCATTAGATGCCATATGATCAAAATCTGGAACATCCACTGAGTTCACATGGATGGAGTTGTTTGTCTGGGTAAAAGAAGGGTAATCTTTAACAATCACCTTTTCAAAATTTGTCAATAAAGAGAAGGATGATAAATGACTTATTTAAAGCCTGATAGGGGACATAATATTTGCCCCATCTAAAGTATTGTCATTTTAAAGCTGAAGGTGACCTTTTTGAATAATTCAGCACCTATTAATAGACCAGACAGCTGGGTATATATAAAATAACTTCCTGGTTAAGGTTTGTGAGATAACTCTTGACCTTTGTACTGTCTGAAAATTAGCAAACCTATTGTTCAAGATTTTAGAAGGGCGGAGGCATTTTTGATTTTTGAGTGATATCTACAAACAGTCAGGAAGTTATGATCTTATCACTGTAGGAATGCTACAACTACACACACACATATGTCCTCATCCCACAGACCCCCATCTGTATAATTACACAAAGAGCAATTTTCATAGTCTTGATTAAGTATAACAGAAGTCTAATCCTTTTGTTGTAAATTTACTGTAAAGGATGAAGGGACTGTAAAGTGAATGGACTGAATTTAGTTAATAGGGTTTTGAGAACGACCACAGGAAACTGTGCTGTGTCTAATTGTATTGTCTGCTGATAACAGCATGTCAGGTCCTTCCTCTCTTGTGCAGCACAATATTAGTGTTGGCTCACCAACACTAATATTAAAAGTCAGCGTTTCACAGCCTGACAGTTTTATCACAGAGTGTGTAAACACCTCCCAAACTTTAACTGGAAAAAGTCATTATGAGAAATCTTTACTGTTCTCACTGTTGGGATTAAAGCTGACAACACAGGAAATGTCTATGTTAACACAGCGTTAATCAGATAGATTTTTTTAACCCTTGAAAACAACAACCTTTGTGTATTATAAAAAAATCTATTTCCTGTACGCACGAGAATAATAAAACTGTGATTCATCATCTCAAATTGATGATGTACTTACAGACAGCACTTGAAGGGTGTTTCCCTGGATGGTTTTGAGAAGATTAGTCACTCCCCCCTCCAGCCCTCCATTAATGAAGACACCGCTGCTAAAATGATAAAGCAGGATTGTCTTCAGGGTGTTGACATCACCTGTCGACAGGCAAAAGTCACAGTTTTACTGATTACCTGTATGTGTTAAACTGCAGCATATACTCATGAAATGAAAGACTGAGAAAACAGGTTTACTTTTTAGAAGATCAATGTCTTCTTCTGACAGGCCTTCAAAGGCGTCGTCGACGGGGGCGAAGAGAGTGTATGATCCCTCCTGCTTCAGCAGATCCGTCAGTCCAGCACTCTCCATCAGAGACAGGAAGATTCTAGAACAAATCAGCCAGCATATGAATCACTCATATTTTGGGCATTTATAAATGGCAATTTATACTTGATTTGCATTTACTTAATGAAATAATAGTCCTCGCAAGGAAGGAAAAGGTTAAACAGATGCAAAAAGAACAGACCAATTATAAATCAATATGAAAACAGATATCAGAAAGAACACTGAATTCTGTATGAAAATATTACAGTGATGTCACTGTTGGTTACAGTTTTAATCATGGCCATTAAACTTTATTCTTATGGGATTTTTGTTCTGTTTTCACACTAAAGCACACTTAAATATGAAATAATCTGCAATATTAATTTGTAGCAAATTATTTTTTGAAACAATATTTTTATTGTTTTGTAGATTATTTCATTATTATTTGTTTTTGTATATTGTTTAAAACAAACAAGTTTGTTCGTTCACAATGTTTGAGGAATATCAATACAGCATTGCTTTGCAAACACTCTAAATGTTACAGAACATTCTAATGAATACATAATGTAATACATACATATAATAATACATACATAATGTGCTTTTATCTGGTAACATTTAATAAGTGCAGTTTAGCAGTTTAATGCAGTTAATATGCAATTAACAAAAGTAAACATATGAAGTGATCATCTCACTTGAAGCGTCCGTCTTTCACGAGCAGCTCATAGATGGTTGTCTGGGCTGGTTGGATCAGAGACCTCATGAGATGAAGGACTCCATTACTGCCCTCTCTGCTTCCCCTCACCATGCACGCATTCTCAATGCACACAGCCTGACACACATGGAAAATCAACATGTGATCCAGAGCATTCGGAGATGCGTAAGATAGCTCTGATTTGTACCCTTTAGAGTATTGAGCTCAGTCAGAAAACAATTCAGGTCTCCAATCTTACCTGAACACAATAAATACAAGTATTAAACATATCTGCCAAACCCCAGTGCAGTAATGAAGCAGATTGTTTTGTTCACCCATGATTTGGTGGTGGCTAGTGCAATTTACACAGTAATTGTTAGCAGGTCTGCAATCTTGTTCCCATTCTCTTTCACAGACAGTAACACTCTCTGGGTCTTTGTTTCTCACCGTGCGATAAATGAAGACCCTGAGCAGTTTTCCTCCGAGGGTCTCGAGCAACTGGCCATTGTAGAGCTCGTTTGGAGATATTTTAAATTTCAGGATGTGGTTTTCAAGGATAATCTTGAGGAGACGCTGATCCATGGACATCACATCATCTGTGTGACAGGTGGACAAGATATCACTTGAGTTAAATAATGTAAACTGTACGTCAACAAATAAATTACAAAGAAGCCTGCTTAGCTTTTTTGAGTTGTATATATCAAATTATAAATCAATTAAAGTCTGACTTTAAAAACAAGTAACTATATAACTTTGTCTCTAATTATTTACTTTTTGTAACACACAAAATGTATAGTCCAATGTAAAATAATATAACACTATTATGTTAATATTAACAAAAATATTACCTATTATTATATTAACTATTAATAAAAATATATAGAAAACACTATTCTATATCATTAAGTTTACTCATGGACCGAAAAGAAGGTAAACGGACTCTGGTAAACAAACACATTTTTTTATGTCATGTGTAAACTCACCAGTGAAGGCGTCGTTGAGCGGGGCAAGAACAGTATACTCTGTTTTAGGCTTCATGGCAGCAGAAAGGCCGAGCTCGGACACCATGTCACTGAAGACGCTCTGAGACTTGTCTGTGAGCTCCATCACCTGCTTGGCTGAGAGAAGAACACAAGATGTAATGTCAAATTTATTTACTTTATATCTGGTTGGCTCAGTCTGTTTCTCAAAGCTGGTTGTCTGGTTGTCAAAGCTGTGTTAGCATGTGCAGAACAATGTTTATGCGTTTTGCACTGATTAGGCAAACAGAACTTCAGGGCTAAACGCAACAGGTGTGTAAAGAGTCTACAGCTCACCTGAGTCAGGCATAAGCACCTGGTCGATCAGATGAATGACACCATTGCTGGTGACGATGTCTTTCTTTAGCACCATCTTGATACCGTTGACTGTAAGGCTCTCACCATCACATCCAATCTCAATGTTACTGCCCTCAAGGGTCTCGTAGATGGAGCCCGCCATAATGGCCTCGGAGCACTGGACTGAGTTCAGGGTGTGGTACTTCAAAAGAGCTTGGAGAAATAATCAGAATAAAGACAGGAAGAAAGGGTTAGCTACAGACTGAAAAATAAACAGTGCATTTACAGTAAAGTGTTTTGAAACGTTTTAATCTTCACAAAAGACTAAGCCCAGTTTCAAGCTTTAGACCTCCAGAGACAATTAACAAAACAGAAGCTGATGTTGTTCAATGAGAAATCCATCCGGTTCTTCCTGTGTGGAGGAAATCTGGTGAAGATTGAACAATTACATCATCATGACTGTGATATCACTTGCCCAGCAGCTGTGCTTTTGGCATCACTTCTCTGTATCCATTTAACCAGTACAAGTACGGTACTGTAAATGTGCATTCTGATAACATTTTGCTTACTATGGAGAGCTGCTATTTCCTATAGCCTAAAATATAAACAACTAAGTACTTAATCTACACAAGATTAGCAAAGCAAAGCTGTTATCCATTATGTGCCTTTAGCTCATGAGTTAGACCCCCAGCCCACTGATTCCCTCTGATTAGGCTTTTCCCTTTGCCACATTTACATCAGTTAATTGCCTTAAGAAAAATAACTTATGTTGTTTACAACAAAGCTTCACTTTGTCTGATCAAGCGTTTTAAATTAATCTAATGCAATTAACAACCTAATGTTGTTTTTAAACTCTTTAAAAATAACCTCAGGTCTCAGATTTTACTTGATCTTTATCATACCACCTTATTGGGTAATATTTGCTCCCTTTACTATAGAATATTATAATAGAATATTATGTTGATATTGAACTGGGAAAACAGACATACTTTGTGTTATGCACCACTTATATCTGACCGACCACAAAGAGTAGAAACCTTTTTTCAGCAGGATCTCATTATTCAACATCTAAGCATTTGCCATTGGGAACTTGATTCTGGTTCCCATGTGAGGGTGGTTGGGTCTGCTGTTTGCCTGCCATCTGAGAATGTGACACAGCCTGCACTGCACAGAATATGGGGAGTTTATTTAAAACTCGAGACAGCTGTTGTTTCATACCTTGAAAAATGATTATATTCTCTCTCTTCTTCATCTGGAGCATGTCACTTTAGTTGTTGTATGGTTGTTTAATCAACACAAAAGGCCATAAATAATACCTTGAAGCACGGTTTTGTCACCCATAAGTCTCTCTAGAATGTCTCTCTCTAGCTTCTCGAAAGCCTCGTTGGTTGGAGCAAACAGGGTGTAGTGTCCAGGCTCGCCCAGTTGGTCCTGGAGACCCGATGCAATGGCAGCTGCCTGAAAAAGATACAAACAGTTCATTCAAACTATACATTTTATCAGAACATGTACAGTATTTCCTGGGATTCGAAACTATAGCCTTCCAATGCAGAACAGGGTTATTCTATACCAGGAAAGGATATACAGGAAAGCATTATTGCAGTATGTTGTTGTATTTTACAAAATCACAGTCACAATGGCACGTACATTCAGTGAAGTGAGCTCATCGTTGGTTTCAATCACGTCCTTTATTGTTTGGTCCGTGGGAATGATGACTCGGTCAATGACATGCACAACTCCGTTAGTTGCCACCTGGTTGCCATGAATGATCCTGGCACAGTTCACAGTGACAACCTTTAAAACATTAAAACTGATTTTTAGTGACATTCAAAGATACAGTTAAGAAATCAGGTGACTGCCCTAAAACAAGCAATGAGATACATGGTGAGATACATACTCCATTTGAGTAGTGATTGATATAGAGGCCTTGTTTGTGCATGGACTCTACGGTCATGTCATTCTTCAGGTTTTTGGTGAGAAGACGTTTGTTGACCATGTGATGGTAGAGAGCATTGTAGAGCTCTGTGGTTCCACTGTTCACCATAGCAGCTTTCGATGCCTGCAAATTTAACAGGAGACCTTTAAACAAAGCTAATATGCAAGAGCACAGCAGAGGGTTGAGCCTTATATGCCTTAGTGTTTTTACTTTTACTGGGCTCAGTTCTGCAAATTTTACCCATAAGTTCAATTTCTGTAGGTCTGCTTGGTAATATCACATAGCTTTATTCACTCATTTAAACACATGTAAATATCGGATCTCAGATTAAGTGATGGTCTGACTGTAGATTACAACATGGCCCACCGGATCTAACGTTTCCCAGGCATCATCACTAGGGGCGAACATTGTGTAGGTACCATCTCCCTGGAGCTCCTCTTTTAGTTTGGACCTCTCTGAGTACTGCTTGGTGATCTTGGCTTTGACCAGATCCAGGGTGCCGTAAACATTGTCAATAGGTGCCACTGACAAAAGAAAGGGAAAAGGTTCATATATACTTTCTAACATTCACAGACAGTCTGTCCTCTTTTAAGGCAATGATGTCAAACTCCACATTCAAGATTTTCAGTGGATCATTAAGAACATGTGTAAGAACAGCCAGCTGGGTCTGAATTGTGTTTAGAGAACTAAAGCTAAAGTTCTCCCCCACCAACTTACAGTCAATGAATGACCTGACATTTTAAACCAAAATGATTCTAAAAAGACTCTAAAGTTATCATAAATGCACAATAATTGCTTCAGTATACCAACACTGATCAATATAAATATACTGCATAATGTATAAATAGAGATCATATTTTTTTGAAACTTTTTATACATGTTAACTTTTTAAAAATATTTAAGGTATGAGTAAACACAAACCTGCAGGGCACCCACGCATCCCGTCTAGCTTCATATAACCCGGGCAGCACTCATATAAAACCACCCTGCATTACATTAGACAGAAACAGTACAAGTATTAAACCATTATCATGAATACTTCCGATTTATATCAAATTTTAACATCAATGATCACATCGAGATTATAGTTGTTTCTGCCAGTACCATCAATACCATCTTAAATATTTAATAATAATAAGTTTACTTTTGGTTTATATTTGGCCCAGAATAAAACCATGGTTGTTCAACCATCTGGATTTATTTTGGATTTATTTTGCACTCCTTCAAAATCAAATTCTGTGAAACTTGTACTTTTCCAAACCACAAAACTAAACTCAACATTCACGGGTGCCAATAAGATGCATGTTTACATTATCCACTAAGTTAATGAAATTTGAAACATAAACACCTTTCAAAAAAGGCTCTCCTCAAAAACATCTGTTCTATTTTCAGGTTCTGAAATATTGCCTCATTGGGAAGCCCACAAAAAATTTAAATCAACACAAGAGGGCCTGTGTTCAGCTCTCATGAAGAACATGCACCATCTCAAACGTGTGAGGTCACCTGTCCCTAGGCTCCAATGACAGCCTGATGATTGATGTTTACCTTTAACAGTAACTCAGTATCTCTTCTGTATCTGTCATTTAGAATAAATCATAAGGTCTCGGGGTAATGTTTTGTTACTCTGAGGGTGTTCGTACACAGCTCAGGAGACATTGTGGAGGTCTCAGTTAAGGTTCTGTTCCGAAAGAAAAGAGGAGACATGTGACATCATCAGGGCCTTTTCCGCAGTTGAAAAATCTGGGAAGCGGGAAAATTAGCCAAAACTTTCCTTTGACATTATTAATGTCTAGTAGAAATAATTGTTAGTTTGATTGATTTCAGTTTTAATCAAAATATGATAATCCAAAATACAATATGTCGAAAACAGGCCTCCTTCCCAAGCTTATGGTCTAATTTGAACTAATCTGTAGTAGTGGCCACTGTCTAAAAATGTTGTTGTAATCTCTTTCAAACAGCTGTTTGCCGATGTGTCCATGTAATCTACACTTTACCATGACGAATATCTTTCCTCACCGGCTTTAGTGAAAGAAATGTGGCTTTGTGAATTATCATACCATGCAGCTCTGCTGTTTGTCAGACTGTGCACAACAGCGAAAAAGCACCTGACACAGCACAGATTACATGCTCTCTCTCGCCCTGTCTCTCTTTCATGATAGGGTTTAGAGACAGACATTGCAGCTGTTCCCAATGCTGGTAAAGGAAGCGAACAGGGACTCCTTGGAAAGGCCCACAGGCAGGCAGGCTGACTCAGATTTCCCCTGTGTGGCCAGCACTGCAAGACTGGGCAGCTTTGGACTGTTGGACTGTAGTGCAGGGGAACCAGGGAAAGACTTAAGGCAGTGCTTATCACAGCAGTACGATGTACATTTTAGGACATCCTCAGACCTCAGTCATACAATGAAAAGGCATCATGCCTCAGACTAAAATGCTTCAGTCACTGCACAAAACAGCTTCAGGTCTCAGGAAAAATAAGACAGAGCGAAACGGACTCAGATTAAAAGTTTCGCCTGATGTTTTTTTGTCTGATGCCTTTTAACCTGAGACCTTTTTGCCCGAAGCCTAATTGTACGAGACCTGACACCTGACATCGATTTTCCTGAGACCTGAAGCCTTTCAGTCTGAGGCATGATGCCTTTTCATTGTATGACTGAGGCCCAAAGATGTCCTAAAATGTACACTGTACAGCAGAGGGGGTTTTGTGTGCTTTAATCATCGAATCGCCCTCCCAGGAGACAACAACTCAAAAGTGCTTTCACATGTTTCTTTGTGTGACCAGAGGAGCTGTTAGCAGGGAGGGTCAAACAGATCCTGCAGAAAGACCATTGACAATTGAGGTGTGTCATAAAACAGGGTGACAATTGAGGTGTCATAAAATTCATTGGACATGCATGGATTAAAGTATGCAGGGCAATTTTCAATTTCGAAAACTCTTTAATCTGTAACTAGAACCAGCAGGGCAGCAGTTATAAAATAACAATTAATCCAATGGGAATATATAGATATGTGTAAACAGGGAGTGTTTGATAGCCCCCTCAAACACGTACACTCAAAACCAGGCACATCCTTCCCCAAGGAGGATCGTATCTAATGTAGCATTCAAACTGTTTAAAAACCAGAGACTCAGCAACATCAGTTCTGAAAGGTGTTTAAGGATCATTAGGTGTGACAAAGAGTCACTCCTTTAGGTTTCTAAACACACTTCTGCAAGAATAAACATGTCTACACACACGTGCACAAACATGCATATATGCACTTTCAAACCCAGTCCATAAATACAAATGTACACTCCAACACAACAAAAACACAGAATGAGAAAAAAGACACAAATTTATCCATCAGAAATTGATCTGACAATGTTTTTAATTTTTTTATTGTATTAAACACTGCTTTTAAAGGATGACATGGCATAGGGGCATAGACATAAATAATCACAGGCTATAAAGAGAGGATGATAAAGTTGCATGAAATCAATAGCATGAAAAACAAATACACTGTAGGTTCTGCCAATGGAAAGGCTAAGTCGAGCCTGAACATTTTATTTGCCAATAGCTAGTCAGCAGCCCCTAAGGGCTCCAGCACATCACCTGACAGAGCCCAGAAACAAGCTTACGTCATTCTCCTGATATGCGCTGGAACATGAAGAAAATTAGCGTGGCGTTTAAGAAGACCAAAATGTCCAAAATGACCAAATTTAAGAAGACATAAAGACAGATAAAGAGATATAGAGAGATATAGCAACTGGAGCCCAGACATGAAGCAATACACAAATTTGGAGCTGGACTGTATGTAGCATATGTTTTGCAATTGGTTGTTGATCATTTTGTTCTGCTGAGCTCTAAAAGCATCTTGCACGAGTGTAGTGTTTCCCAGCTGTACCCCCACAGCCCCTTCAGTTAGGATCAAGTATGCCTCTGTGTACTCCTAACCACATGTGTTCCCTTTAAGCTCATATTATGCTCATATTATTTGCATTATCATTAATAGGATGAATGTTACTAAAATCAATACTGTAGGTAAAACATTGACTTACCAAGAAGAACATATATTCTGTTACAAGTGCCACACGTTTCTAAAACTTGCACATATTACATTTCCTTTTCACATTTGTCAAACATTTCATCATTCCAGCTATAATGTTACCAGTAAGATTCCTGGCAAAAGTCCAACATATAAGATGAAAGTCTGAAACAAAGTTCTCTATTTTGCAAGGGAATCTTCTACCAGTTTATCAGCTGTTTTAGATATTTCTGTTTCAGTCTGAGCAGCACCTGTCTGAACGCACCCTACAGCAACCAAAAAAAGCCTAATCAATGCAATCCCACACCCATTGACCCAACATCACCTTCACTACCACAGACACCTGAACTCTGACCTCTGAACTGATCGTGGAGGGAAGGGCTAAAGCAGAGAGGGTCAGAGAAAAAGTTAATGGATGACTTACGCCTTTTTACCGCAGATGGATTTCTTGTACCAGTTCCTGCATGTGCTGAAGTACTTTTTTTTGGTCCCCATGACCTGTTGTAAAGCGCACACATTGGGCCTGAAAGGGGGGAGGGGGTGTTAATAACTGCATTCCCAGACTTAGGCAGGTAATTATATGTAAGTCCTGACAAATTGTTTATAATAACTGACCGAACAGAAAAAGCAAAAACATGTTTAAACGATATGTACTGTATTCTGCATGTAATGCTTTTGTGCAGAGTGAAAAATTTAGTAAATTTTGATTTAGTCGTTTTTCTAAAACATGAAACCCCAATGCATGTATTTTCACATTTGATGCCATTATTAATATTTAGCATAATAACCAATGATCAATTATTTTTATTGTTCATTTTTTCCAAAATTTCATCTAGGTGATCCTTTAAACAATTAGTTCTTACCCTTCATTCTTAGCCCTGATGCGACTGTGCGAAACTATCTTGTCATACGCTGAACAATCCACCTGATCCAGGGAGGAGAGCGCCAGGATGGTAAATATAGCTGTAAACAGGAGTATCATATTGAAGTATCCCCTGCAAACCAAGGCCACTGAAAAAACACAAGGAATGGGAGCGAGCTGCAGGGATCCAGCCTTTATAGCACCCCTCCCCTTTTTTTCCTCTGTCTCAAACACACACAATGACACACGATTAATACAGAGAGAATCAACCTGTTTCCTATTGAACCGCCCCCTCCGTGGGAACCCTGCACGCCTGATAGGAGCTTTTCCCTTTAACAGAAACAGCAAGGAGAGAAATGAACGCCCTTATAATTCAATCACCACAAATTCCACCTTTAACTGCCTATTTTGGTATGCTTCATATGTAAAAATGCATTATGAAAAACTTAATATTACACTCTTTCTGTATAAAGTACATTCTATAAAATATCTAAACTACAGTATAGTTTTACAGCTTTTTTAATACAGCAATTTACGTGTTTTGTGACAGATTCACACATACTGTGTGATCAAAGTGTGAACAGTGTGTTTTCATTTTGGCACCCATATCAACAGATTACAGCACTGATACAAGCCACACTGTTACACATCCTGTTTGTCAAAATCAAAGGGCTCCTTTCAAGCAGTACAGTGTGTGTGAATCAGGCGCTACGCTCTGCAGTTCAACATACATCTAGCT
>JAZGTI010019591.1:0-11016 GCA_036877585.1 Botia kubotai | reverse complement strand
ATTTAACCTGAGTGTGGTTGCGACCCCCCCTTTCATCAAGCCTGGCTTACCCTACACTGTTAGAGTAAGACACCTGCCATCACTATTATTACGGTCATTGTAGTATGTTTTACATAACTACAGTACCTCATCATGAAATAATACAAAAGCTAAAGTACCAATTTACTTGTGCATATCTGTCCATAGCCAGTATAAAGAGTGTGATGATTCTCTTAGGTCTTGGTGACAGATCCGTTGGGTGAACCAGTAAAGGGTGTGCCAGTCAGGGGGAGAGCAACAGTAACAAAAGTCAACAAAGAAACGGAACTGCTCAAATTCTCAGGACACCAGGATACAATCACAGAAATGAGTAACAGGAATGGAATTGCTTACTTCATCTATAATGTCCCTGAAGAGGTGGAAAAAGCAGAATTCAAGGTGAGTAAAACTGTGGATTTCTTTAACATAGAAAGTTCATTTCAGAATGAACTCGAAAAGCTTATGCTCTGACCAGAATGCCACAGAAGAATGAATAATAAAATAATAAATAATAATAAAATAATTCTATTTTGCGTTATAATGCATCAAACATAAGCTACAGATAAATTGAAACAATTCTCTTTCAGTTTGAAACAGCAGATGACTCTTGGAATCAAGCTCAAGTGACACATAAGGCTGAATCATATGTGTCTATTAATCATCGTTACTTGTACATCGATTTGCCATCTGAATCTTCGGACTTTACAGCTGGCCAGTACATCAATATCAATGTTCATTTTAATTATCGTGAATATCTTTCACTGAAGACCTTCAGCTACCAGGTAAAAATATCAATGAAACACAGCTGCATGCGCCAGACACGAGCTGACTGATAGGTTACTGATGGGTGTGTATTTCACAGACAGTAACATGACTGTGCTAGAGTAAAGTTTGACATATTCATCAATTCGCACGCTGCTGTTTGTAAAGAATGTTCTGTTATGCTCTGTGCTACATTTAGTAAGAAGTTCTAGAAGAAGTTACATGAATTGAATATGACACGATATTTGTCAGGTCATCTCAAGAGGGAAGGTTGTGCTGTTTCGTACAGTGAACCGTGTCAACGACAGGAGTCAGAGTCTGAACATTCTGATCACCCCTGACATGGCGCCATCTGCCCGGCTGCTGGTGTACTACATGCTCACTGGGGAGGGGAAAACTGAGCTAGTGGCAGATTCTGTGTGGATGGATGTTAAGGCAAAATGCATCAATAATTTAAATGTAATGCTTTTTGCTCTTTCCACATTAGTTATGCTCTGCTTTATATCGTTTATAAACCATAAATGGCCACAAAACACAAACAGAAAAACATCTTTAAATCAGTTTGTAGCAAACATGAAGTCAAACTGACATTTCCCACACGATGTAACCCGACACCTCAGATTGTATATCATTTAATTAATGTCTGGAATATAGACAGTGTACTGTGATGTTTTATAAACTGTTCATGTCTACCCCAAAAAGTTGGTTTAACGGAATTAAACAAACCATTTTAAACAGTCATTCATTTCCATTTAAACTACTGATGAATTGAAGTAATGATCAAAGCTCAGTTTGTGTTATGTTTGTTATGCTAAAAATCATGACCATGTCTGAATATATTTCAGGTGGACATATTAACTGTCAACTCACAGCTATATTACAAACCCAAAGACAAGATCCAGTTAATGGTGTCCACTAAAAACACTAAGGAGGAGTCACTGGTTGCTCTATCTGCTGTGGACACGGCCCTGTACAGCCTCAGATCTGACGAGAAAGACCCTCTAAGAAAGGTCCAATAGCAGTCATGTTTAACAGTTGTTACCGTAATGACGCCAATGACGATGTCAATAGTGATTTTAACCACAATTACGGATGACGTCTTGATGACGTCCTTTTTTACACCTCGTTGCAGGTGTTGCAGCATATTGAGCGCAGTGACTTGGGTTGTGGAAGAGGGGCAGGCAAAAACAACGCTGATGTGTTTGACCGCGCCGGGCTTATGTTCATCACCAATGCAAACGTCCAAATCTCCAGTGCAGGTTTACCGTTCAACTTCACTTTTTTCCTGTAACATAAACATCTAATTCGAGGACATGTTCGTCCGCTGAAACTGCTGACCAATGTGTTTTCGTTTTAAAGCCGGTGTCTGCACGTCCACAGCGAGACCAAAGCGCTCGGTTGATCAGAACGACGACTTCGAAGAATATGGTTTGGTTCTCACCGTTGCTTCATTCAAAACAGTCACAAAATGTTGTAATAATAGCAACAAAACCATTAAAGCACATTTGTTCTATAGCCAAAACGTTTGGGGTGTTCAAGTATTGCTGCATAGGGGGTGCGCGCAGCAGCCCGGTGCTTGAAACGTGCAGAGATCGCGCTGGCAGACTGAAGGAGGGGAACCAGTGTAAGCGTGCCTTTTTCCACTGTTGTGAGCGTGCGCTGAATGTCCGTAAATCAAGCGAGGACAAGATCATTCTTAGCCGCTCAGGTATGTTAGCCTTAAAAGTAGCTTGATCTGTCATTAGGAAATGAGGCAGGCTTGCTCATGCTTTCCATTACATAACGTAGGGATTGACTTTCTGCTGGATTTGACGCCATCCACTCGTAGCTATTTCCCTGAGAGCTGGTTATGGGAGGAAAAAACCATCAGCAGGTAAGACCCTTTGATTCATTTAATAACATCATTAAAGAATTGTGCAGTGTTATCTGCTTGAAAAAGAGAATAAATAGTAATGCAAACTATACGGTGTGAATTGTTATGATGGGCAATGTCATTTGTTTAAGATCCGGATCGGTAAGCGTCAGCAAAGATCTTCCAGATTCACTGACTACATGGGAGATGAAAGCAGTCGGAGTGTTTAATGAAGGTATACATTTGTAGACAGAATTAAATAAAAATGCAAATTGACCACTTAGATTGTTAACATTATGACTGGACATCACTCGTGTGCAATTAGGGACCTAATCATGGGACCTAACCACAACTAACTAACTAACTAACTAACTGTTAGTTATTCCAAGAACCCCTTTTGGTTTGAATTTGATCATTTTAAGTCTGTCCTTTGTCCTGGGTTAGGAATATGCATGTCAGATCCTATGAAGGTTCATGTGTCTCAGGAAGTTAGCTTGGACGTTCCGTTGCCGTATTCAATGGTGCGAGGAGAGCAGATTGAGCTTAAGGGCTCCGTCTACAACCAGCGTTCCTCAAGTACCGCGGTGAGAGTTTTAGCTCTGCGTTAGTTTTGAATGATGTACCGACACCTTATACATTATACGTTTGTGTGACTGTGACGTCATATATCTCACACACGTGCACAGTTCAGCGTTACACTGAGAGCAGCAGAGGGCGTGTGTGTGTTCCGCGGAGCTCAACGGGGAAGACATGGAGAACTGCATGAAAACAAGGGGAGGATCGATTCTCGCTCAGTGGCCTTGGTCAAGTTCCACATCATGGCGTTGGAAGCAGGAACTCATACACTGACTTTCACTTTAAGAACTGAGGTGGGGAATGACGTTTTGATCAAGAAGCTGAGAGTGGTGGTAAGAGCCAGTACAGTCTACACAACACTCAGCTTTACTGACAGACATTATGTTCAATCAGTAGAAACATTAGTCATACTAATGGTCATACTCCACATTATTACAACTTTTCATTTGAAGTTGTCTAAGATGCTTTAATAGACTTCTAAGAGGTCTGATTATTTGTATCAATTTTCTCATGAGCTCAACCCGAGAAAAGTTGTGTTAGGTTAAGTTATATTTCTGCCAAAAGGAGTAAAAAGTAATAATTCGGTTTAATAACCACTGTGTGCCATTTCTCATAAGCTTAACAATTAAAGGAGTGAAACAGTATCTTTTCAATTAACGCGATGATGTGGGTTTACCGTCGGGTTCAATATAGTTTATACTGTTTCATACTTTACAAGCATTGTTATTTTAAACATAGTTCATTTAAAAAGGAGAAAGCAGTTTGATCTTTCAGATTGTAGTGATTAACTGATACAAACCTTCTAAAATACCTTCTAGAAATAATAATTATTTCTATTACTGTGACTTCAGCTACTATAGTCCCTTCTATAGTTCAGCTACCCCTCGTCACAATTCTCTTTAGTATGCATATAAGTGCAAATTACGTGCAGACTCACTGATGTTTGTGGTACTTCACAGCCAGAGGGAATCAGAAAGGAGATATCGACTGGAGGAAGGATTGATCCCATGGGTGTCTTTGGTAAGAGCATCTGTAGAGTAGCAGCACAAACTCACATGCTCATTTTATGATTGTTTCATATGTTGTCTCTTTTTCTTCTCGTAGGAACTCCAATAAGAAAACTTGAGTTAAAAAATTCCATTCCTCCAAACATTGCGCCCAGGTCAACAGTGGAACGTTCTCTAATAGTTAACGGTACCGTATGATGTTTGAACAAATGATAAACTGGTGTAGATATGACAATTTCTGCACTCAGTTAAAGTGACTACGATTTCAAGACTAACACAATGGCTAAACAAAGAACACGTTCTACAGGATAACGGGATACATATGTATGACCAAGAGCAATGAGAGCAAGATGGCTACATAAACACAGACATGCTAACAATATAAAACACAATCAATGACAAATCTGGTCAATCAAAATGAGCCAATCACAAGACAAGACAAATTAACCAATGACAAGACAAAATACCCCAGCATGCAAGGAGACAGAGCAAAACAGCAAAGAACAGAACCTTAAAAATTAAAGTAATGACCTAAAAAGGAAATGCAAAGACAAATCGAAAAGACAAAAACGTTACGTAACCTTAACAATAAAACTGTCATGAGGTTCTCGTTGTTTCAATGGCAAACAAGTTCACCGTTTTTAACTCCTATTATATCATCTATTATATTTTGTCATCTTTAGGAGAGGTCCTGGGAGAACTCCTGTCAATAATAAACGACCCACAGGGTTTGAAGCAGTTGACTACACTACCAAGGGGCTCAGCTGAAGTGGAGCTCATGGGTCTTCTACCAGTCTACTATGTCTACCATTTCCTAGAGAGCACAGCGCAATGGCACATTCTGGGGAAAGAGGTATCTGCGATGGACCTGAGGAGGAAAATGAAAGATGGTAGGATGTTTGTTTCGGTAGGCTTCCTGTTGCTCAGCTGGTTGAGCATGATGCTAGCAACGGTCACAGGTTCGATTCCCGGAAAATGCATGTATTAATAAATTGTAAAGCCTGAATGCATTGCTATATTTTGTGTTTTGGACAATAGCATCTGCCAAATGCAAATGCAGATACAATAACACAGAAAATGGATGTTTAATTATTGTAGCCTTTGTCACTTTTGTGTTTTATGATGTTTTAACATCTTTGTATGTCATTTTATATTAGCAATTTGTGTACTCTGAAAATGATTATTATTTCCGTGCAATAACAATTTAATAATGGCATTTATTCGATAATGTTTTTGACATGTTTGTCATGTATAAGGCACCGCATTCATTAAATGTTTATTTACTGTACTTGGCAGAATACTTCAACTGAATGAAGCGATTTACTGTACTACAGTGATCTAATAACTAACTGTTCCTTTCCAGGCATCAACAGCATCATGTCATTTAAGTTAAAGAGGGAATATGCCTTCAGCATGTGGGCAAACGAGGAGAAATCCGCCAGCACCTGGTACACAACTGCACAACGACTTCTTTGTCTTACCGTAGCTCAGTGGCAACCGAAATGAGGAAATCTGTTGTACGTTTGTTTGATACCTACCTAGGGTGACTGCTCTTATTGTCAAGACTCTTGCCGATATGTACGACTATGTTCCTGTGGAGTCCAAAGTTCTGAGCAACACCATCTCTTGGCTGATCCGCCAATGTCAAAATCCTGACGGCTCCTTCACAGAAAAATCAGAAACCAAACCACTTAAACTTATGGTAACTGGTAAACTGTTGTTATGGAAACAACAGAGTGCACATTTGGTGATTATAGATAACGTGTAGAGCTTTAGTAATAGGGCTGTCCCAGTATCAGATTTTCACCACACAAATGACCATAGCCAAAAGATTTCACAGTAATAATATCCAGTTATCTATTGACATTTAGTTTATTTTGTAATTGTTTTGGTCAATTAATCACTTTAAATACAAGTGTACGGAGGCAGAGAGAGAGAGTTTGTAACCATTGTGACTCATAAAGCAGAATGTTAAATAAGTGTAATATCATCAACCCAATATGATATGTGTAGCATTAACATTGTTATGAACATCACAGTGATTGACAGCTCTATATTGTGATACAGAATGTATTCACATCACATTGTCTTGTTTTTCAGGGTGCTGGAGCCGATGTTACCGAACAGACTGTTGTCCTCACATCTTCTATCATAATTGGAATTAAAAAAGCCATGATGATAAAAAATCTTGCCTTAGAGGTATGACTGGCAGGAGACTTAGAATTAGTGCTGATAATAAAAATAGCTTTAATCCTAAATGCATAAAGACAAAGTATTGCCCATTTAAAATATGTATTAAAGTCTGTGATTTACAGTCGTTCAACACATTTATCCCTCCAGGAGTTTAAGATTGCTCTGAATCGCGCAGCAGAGTATGTATCCTCTCAGGCGAGGAAGCTTAAGAATTTGTATGTCAGAGCCGTTGCATCCTACGCCCTTACGCTAGTGGACATACACAGCATGCCTGCAGTCGAACTTTACGAGGGACTCAAACGACAAGCTCAGATCAAAGGTACAAATCTTATTTGTGCTGTTGCAAAAACATTGCTGTGGTATTTTCAGAAGTCTAGTCTTATGTCATGTTTTCAGGAAACCCTGCAACAGTTCGTTTCTGGGAGGAAATTCAACCCAGCAAGGATCCACTTAAACCCAGTAAAACAACAGCAAGGAGCGTGGAAACAACAGCTTACATCCTGCTTAACACATTACAGAGAGGTGATTCTGCCTATGCGAAACCCATTCTTAACTGGTTAACACAAGACCAGAGATACGGAGGGGGTGTCTATTCAACACAGGTACACTATCAGAGGGACACTGTTGTCTTTCTTAACCGTTTTAACGCTTTTTAAAAAATCCATCTGTTGTCAGTTTGGAATATCTTCCATGAATCCGTCATGATCCGTCTGTGCTCTTTCCAGGACACTATTCTAACTTTGGAGGCCCTTTCCCGATACAGCCTCTTAGCCAAACAAGCTGTCTTAGACATGATGCTCAAAGTTGAATACAAGACGAATAAGGAAATCCACAGCATCAAACTAACTCAGCAGAAGCCAATGGCTAAAGCGATAGAGGTCAGATTTGACATTTTCCAGATAGATTAACTTCTCCCATTTCCAAACAGAATGCAAAAACGCTTCTTTGTTCTTTGAAAAGGTGACCCAAAATGACGACATTGTCATCAAAACAGCAATGACCTCTGGCGTGTCATTCGCCAAAGTAAGTGAACGTTTGGTTATATCACAGAGGTTCATTTTCACCGTTTCAGGAACATTTGATCTTTGAATGTTTGTAACATACTTTCTTTGACAGCTGAGAACAGTGTACTATGAGATGTCAGAGAGTGATGAAAACTGTCATTTTGATATCTCCATCGACATTCATGAGCGAGACAGAATGTCACAAGGCAGGTCAAACTCATCTGAGAATTATTTGAAAATGAACTACAGCTAATAACACATTTTTCTTTGTGATTAGATCCCATGCTTTTGTCACAGCGGATTGTGGCGTGTGCAAAGTAAGTGGATAAATGTTTTTGTGTTCTTCGCTTTTGGTGCAGGTTTCATATAGTGTTTTACTATGCGCTTCCATAGCTAGTGTAAACAATTGCCTTTTTATGCATTTTAAAGTGCTTGAGATGTATTTTTAACGTATTTAAAAAAAAATTACTGCCTCCTTTCATTTTGCATAAAGATACAAACCACTGGAAAATTCAGTTGAAAGAGAGGCAGGACTCACTGTGATGGAAATTAATTTGCCAACTGGAGTGAGTCCAGTCCAGGAAGATCTAGACATGGTGAGAGATTAACGTTCATTCCCGTCATCTGTTCTTCCTGACAATCCTGGTGACGCTTTTAATGCTTTTTAATTTTGCAGTACCAGAATGGACTTGAGTCTCGGTTTTCCAACTACGAAATCAAGGGGGACCAAGTCATCCTTCAGATAGATTCCGTGAGCATCACTGATCAAAACACAATCTCATTACTGCATTACAATACAGTGTGTGTTCTGTAGAACATTCTAGCATACATCTTGCTAATCACGCAGATACCGTCAGACGAGTTCTACTGCATTGGTTTCCGTATTCAAGAGGAGTTTGAAACCGGCATGACCAGTGCGTCTGTGTTCAAAATTTATGAATTTAATGCCCCAGGTATAGTGATTCCACACGCGCCTGCCTGCAAAATGACGTTCAAATGATTTATGTCTGCAACTAAACTGGTTCTAGTTTATTTTGTAAGACAAGCATTTCTCATTTGACTTTCTGTAGATTATCAGTGTACGAAGTACTACTACAAAGAAAGTCGCAGGCTATTACGACTCTGTGAGAGAGACCAATGCCAGTGTATGGCAGGTTAGCCAAACACACCACACACACACACTGTCGGGGTTATTATTGCACACTAAAGCGAAATCATTTCAGATCAGTTTAACAATTGATTTGAACACATTTAATATGTAATCTGAAATGTAAAATGAACACAAAAAGTATCTATATAGTCAGTATCTGAAAAACTAACCAAAGTAAAACAATAATCAACTAAAATAAATAAACTTCTGGAAGTCTGAAGCTGCAGGCTGTGATCCCTGCAACAGACCAGGTGATATTTTCACTTTAATTTATGGTGTATAGCATAAAAAAGATCAAAAAGTGTGAACTTATTATATCAGACCACATGTCTGCAATGAGTTCAATATTAGTGTGTTAACATTGAACAATTTATTGGTGCTTTTCCTCAAAACTAGCGGAATGCTGCCATTTCAAATCTACAATTGATCCTGGGATCACTGCTGAGCAGCGCATGAGGGATGTGTGCAGGGAGAGCATTAAATATGGTAAATATTCACACCTCCGCCTCACAGAGTTTGATATTAAAGAAATATATGTAAACATGCACAGTGGCAAATGTAATTGACTTGCGTTTTGTGATGTTTGCAGCTTTTAGAGTGATTATTGAATCCTCTGAAGCAGCAGGAGATTTTGTCACCTACAAAGCAAAGGTTGAAGCAGTCCTCAAAAAAGGCAAGAGTTTATCCTGTGATCTATGTTACTATTTTGTGGAAGTCTAAGTTCAAGTAAAGTCATTCTTATATTTAAATATATGAATCTGACCTTCCAATCTTTCTCTTCTACAGAGCAAGCTGACGATATCAAAACAGATTCAGAGATTGAATTTATTAAAAGAGCCACTTGCAGTTCAACAAATTTTGATGTCGGCAAGCAGTATCTGATCATGACTGCAGAGCGAATGCAGATTCGAGTGGATCAGTCTTACAAGTGAGTTTTTACCTGCATAACTGCTTGTTCCTACATCATGAAACATCATAATATTTGATTAACTCATTTTCTCTTATGATGTTTTAGGTATAAGTTTCCGTTGGACTCTCAAGCTTGGGTGGAGTGGTGGCCGCGCAGCTCGGATCCATGCTCAGACGCCGCCTGCCCTCAATACATCACCCTTTTGGATGATTTTGAATTCGATTTTATATTAAGCGGCTGTTCATGAAAAGTGCATATGCCAAAATATGTCAACAGAAGAGATGGTTTATGTGCCTGTTGTTCTATGTCAACAATATCTCCTGTGAAAAATAATCACTCATTTTGATCAAGGTAACACAAGTGGGATGTAGGCTTTCTTAAGACAAATGTCCTATATATATAAATGACATATATGATGATTAAACAAAGAATTTTATGAAATGTTGCTGGAGCAAAATTGTGTTTGTAAAATCAATCAATTCAGGCACATATAAAATGGGTGGGGGCTCTTTTACACCAAACTGGTCTTTTCAATATAGGAGGCCGGGGGGGCAATAGCGACGTTACAAAATGTGTCACCATTTGCAAATACTTTTGATATTGAAAAATTAAAATTGATATTAAAATACTTTTAAATTCTTTCTCAACCACTTTTCTTTATTCACTTTTTACATTCTTTCCTCTGGCAGTCTGAGTGATGACCTTCTGCACCAATGTGGCTCTTTTCAACAGACCTCTTTGGCAGAAGGTAGAACGATTCCTGCAGCTTCTCACCTGTTGATTCAATCACCTTGAACAACACTGAAAGACACAGTCTTTTTCAGTCATTTCATGGGTTCTCATTAACCACATAACTCTGCAGCATTTAAAACATTACATATTTACCTTCAAATCGACCATTTGTTATGGTCCGCAATAACCTCGTCTTGCATTACAATAACAATTTTGTGCCACTACACCTTTAAATGTTTGTATGCACAAAACGAAACGTTGAAAGCTGAGAACAGTGTACTACAAAATGTCAGAAAGTGATGAAAACTGTCATTTTTATATTTCAATCGACATTCATGAGCGAGACAGAACGTCACAAGGCAGGTTGAACTCATCTGAGAATTCTTTGAAAATGAACTACAGCTAATAACACATTTTT
The DNA here is from genome assembly GCA_036877585.1 of Botia kubotai. Classification (NCBI taxonomy): domain Eukaryota; kingdom Metazoa; phylum Chordata; class Actinopteri; order Cypriniformes; family Botiidae; genus Botia; species Botia kubotai. Next base: position 394 of record JAZGTI010019591.1, on the reverse strand, counting down.
CTTTGTGACTAGATCCCATGCTTTTGTCACAGCGGATTGTGGCGTGTGCAAAGCAAGTTGTTCGATTTTTTTGTGTTCTTCGTTTTCGGTGCAGGTTTTTTTATGTAGAGTTTTACTGTATAAAGGACAGAGCTTGCACGTTATTACAAGATAGTTATAATATTGCGTGTGTAGAGCTGAAAATGGTCCACTTGGAGACTGCAGAATCAGAGGGTCTGAAGATGCAACATAACCAGAAACTGGACCAACTCGAGAAGAGGTGCGAAACTTTACTACAGGTCTGTCCAACCTACTACATTTACCTGGACGTAAACATTCTGACTCCAGAAAAGGTTTGTAAGTTTAGTAAAAGATTAGTACCGATGTGTGATGTGTGATTGTGGAGCGTGACGCG
>JAZGTI010019590.1:0-11016 GCA_036877585.1 Botia kubotai | reverse complement strand
TCAAAAATTACATCCTCGCTTTCTCCTTTTCCAGTCATTTCCCATAAACATTGACCTCACTGGAAAATCCTTCTCTCTGAACTACACCACCTCACACTAACGCACACACTCCTTCTGTACACAGCGCTTTTATATCACCACGCAATCACACCCACATTGCGGAGATTTCTGGACTGTGTTAAAGTGAGCAGCTCATGTGGATCTTCTAATGATGATGTTGGCCAGAAAACATCTCCAGTGGTGAGACGTGCATCATATACAAGCTTTAAAAAACTACAGAACCCCTATCCCAGCTATCAATTTTAGGTTGTAAGAACATTTCCCTAATGTTTCCAGTAACAAGGTAATGTCCACTAATGTTTAAGTAAGACATTGTATGTTTAAGTTTGTTTGACATTGTATTTGCTACTGCTTTGTGATAAGAACGTTATTTATACATTTTTTATTCATTTTTAATTTTTAATTTAGTATATATATTTTTAAATACCATTTTAATTCTGTATCTTTGAAATGTTCCACAAACAAGTTAAGAATACTCTTTTTGATATATGATATATAATGTTAATAAAGTTCAACTAATGTTACTGTCAGAACATTTTGAGAACATTTTAACCAACATTCCGAGATTATTTTTCTTTCAACAAATGTATTTCCGTTTATACCATGTAGAACAAATATTGAGAGACACTTAAAAGTTTCATGGCAGTTTAGAAAACACATCGATTCTGCATTATTCTGAAGTTTCCTTCAGTGCAAGAACTAAAGAGAACCGGCTGTTTACTAGAAAACGTTCTCCTTGACCATTTTGCATTATTAATGTATTGTTTTGCTATTTTCTTTTTCCCCCATATTTATAAATCTTTCTGGGAGTCCACAAACCTCAATTGCACAAATATTGCTTGTAGAAGAAAAAGGCTGTGACTCTTTTCTCAGAAATGCATTGGGTTTCCGTAATACATCTTTGATTCATCACGGCTGCTGGAGTTTTGCTACTCACACCTAGGCCCATATTTACACCAGTTATAAACCAAAAACAAATACAGTAAATGCCACAGAACCTGTGAAGCACAGAGAGACGCACGTGCTACAAACGTGTTTTGAACTTAATAACAAAACTAAATACGACGAAATGAATAAGACTGACATTCACTGACAACCACTGCTAAACAAGGAAACTAATTCTGACTCATAATTCTTTATAAACTATGAGTGGGCAATTTGCTGCACTGTATTGTGTTTCTTCATTAAAGCTTTTCAAAAACGTCTGAAAAATTAAAATGGTCGTACTGAAAAAATTGCAATAAGAATTGTGGTACTAAAAATGGTTACAAATGACCATTTTTCTGCACACGAAAAATGTGAGTGTGCAAACAAACAAACAGATGAAACAGCTTTAAATCAACTGTAACTGCACCAACCTCGTGGGGACAGCTTTCACACGGCTGAAAGTGGCACAAGCCCCTGGAAAGCTGCTCTGGTCCGGACTTGCAGCAGTCCTCTACACCGTCATCTATCGCCGTATTCACCGTATCCATGGGAAACGCGCAAAGTGCTGAGTCGTGTTCAGCGACTCCTGAGTCATCGGTCACCGCAAACACACCATACAGAATATCATCGTCTTCCTCAGCACCCAATTCATCAGCCAGCTCTCGCCCGGCTTTGCCAAAATGGGCCGCTTGGACCACGTTATAGACCACGTCTTTAAAAGGCTCGCTGCCGTTGCTTCTCTTTCGCCGTTTGGGTTCAAAGCGACACTCCAAAACGATCTCGCGGTAACGTCGCATCTCCCATTCGTGGCGCGGCAGACGGCCTAGCCTCGTTTGAAAGGGCGACGAATCCAAGTCGGTTTTCTCTCGTTGGACGGAGAGAAAGTAGACGAAGTCTTGTGTATAAAAGCTGTAGACGTACTCGATGCTGTACGTCTGCCGTAGACCGGGCAACACCGTCAACCCTCTGACATCGGTGTAGAAACCGTCCTCGGTCGCGACCGGGCGACGTACCGAAATAGACATGCGACCGTATCTTTGCGTCACGCTGTCGTTTACGGTCGCCGCGACAAAGAAATACACCGTTTGGCCCTCTTCCACCATAGAGACCTTTGTGCCCAGGGGACTAGCGATACAATCCGGGCAAAAATCCGGCGAGTTGAACTTTTTCCTGAATAAACACTTGGAGGGTCCGGGAGGTTTTCCATTTTCGTGGAGCTGGTGGAAGTAGCAAACGCCATACTGGGAACTTCCACATGAGTATAAGTACATAAGAAACGTGTCTAGTAACAGCACCTCATTATCTGTGTTCTCGTGTTGGGGAGCTCTTGCAATATCACACAAATTGCATATTTTGCACTCGGGGCTGCCCACAGGCCCCGTACGGAGCGTCCACAGCTTACCCAGAGTGCTGTTCACTGCCTCAATGATGTTTTCAGAGGCCACGTATACCTCTTGGAAGAGGGAATTGGTCACTATGTTCTGGATGGGGTTGTGGGTCTGAAAGTAGGGCATGGGGTACGGTACGGAAAAGTCCACAGCAGTGGGGGCTGTCGGGGGACAGGTGTCTAACGCAGAAGAAATTAAAGCCTGTGTCCAGATACATGTCACCAGACGAGTGGCCCAGTGGACCATGTCCACACCAGGGTAAAAATGATCAGGAGCGTGCTGTGGTTACCTCCAGCAAATGTCTCTCAACAAAGACATCCTTAGACGCAGATAGGGCACCTGGGAGCAATCACAGAAGAAGGTTCATTAAAACATCAATATTTAATTACGCATAAATGCTGGTGCTGTCTTCACTCAGAAGATCTTTGGTTTTTCATTTCATTTTGGTGAAATGAAAAAACCACGCGAGCAGGCCTTTATTTTCATTTTTGGAAGATAAAAGAGCAAGAACCCCAGCTTCGCATGTGGTCAACTAGAAGACACAATGTTCTATGTAATAATCTAGGTAACTTATTAACAGAGCTCAGCACCATGATCTAGACTAAGGCCTCTCAAATTGGCATTCCTGTCACAACCTTGACGTGCTCCTTTCGAGCAATTGACATCGATGGACTGTTGTGCTTTTCAGCCAGGTGTATTTTAACCAACAATTACTGGTCAAATGCGTGTCACAGCATTTCAGCTCGAACTGAATACATTACAGGGACCAAACGTACCCAGTTTATATCTTTAGTGAAACAATGGGAATTACATTTTGTTTAAAACAAAGATAGTCATTTAAACTAGAGCGCAAGATCAATAATACACAGAATTACACGGGGTTTATATTTAAACACTGGGCCCTTAAACCGAAGTAGTGTTTATAACTAGCAAGAACATGAGTATACATATTTAAACTGACCGGGTTAATGAATGAAAACAGTGAGTTGCCTTCTTACCAGTTTTTAGCAAGATATACTTTCGTGTAAGGTAACCTTTGCAATTGCAGAAAGAAACTAACAATATCAAATTATAATAATTAATACAGACATGTTTTTTTCCAAAACTATAAACAGAAACACTTTTAATACTTTTAAATACTAATGATGCAAAGTTAAATTTACAATAGCTACCGAAAGTATGTGCATTTAAACTCATCTGCCCCCAAACAATATTTTGTATATTTGACGAAATCCTACTAAATCAATACGAATTAATACTTGGATGTGTTTTACTGATTAAAAAGCTGCTTACACGTCGACTGGTATTTCTGCGTTTGCTGACTGACTGACTCACACACTCCCTAAAACATACTTGTTTAATTCAGTGCTAATATAATATTATTGCCCATGCTTAATTATTAGTGATAGCTTATTATTTACTAATAGAACGATAAAATAGTTTTATAAATACTTAAAAGAACCAAACGTGAGAAGTTTTACAAGACAAAAGCTTGACAAATAAGAAAACATGTTCAATGTTGTAACTATATTAATAATATAATAATAATAAAATAATATATTCAGTGTACCAAAATATTCAGACTACAAGGCAATAAAAGGTCACCCACCTGTTTTGGATTATCTCGTGAATGACTGATCTCTCACCGTACAGATCAATCACTGTATCTCCAGTTTTAGTGAAACTTACATCCACAAAAATAATAAAACAAACAGAGTTTCACAATATAGTTTCTATATTTTAATGAAAGAGAGAGAGTTGTGAAAACTATGAGATATATATTTGGCGTGTTATCGGGTAAGCGGTTGTTTCATCGGACACATAAGCGGCAGTGAACAGAACTGACAAGCCCCGCCCTTACCCACCGCGGCCAGTTTGACATTACACAACCAGAGAGAGTCTACGGCAAGCACCGTTTATTATGACCACAGTATACAAACTCTTACAATGGCGAAGAAATAGCTTATGCATATTCATTGCGCCCTGATACGTCAAGTGTCTAGTCACGTAAAATATCTAAATTGTAATGAGCAGCTATTCGCTGTGGATTCGATTAAAAAATAACTTTAACAGATAGGACGTCATAAAGTGAATAATAACTTATGTTTTGAGGTCTAATGTTCTTGGCTTTAGATAAAAACTGCAAGTGAGATATGACAAGAACAATATGGGGGGAAGTAACGTCCCACCTAACAGCAAACAATCTCAGAACGTTGGCTAACGTTTTCTAAAAGTTCTATTAAAGATATCGCAAAACGTTCTTGCAGTAACGATAGTAGAACGTTTCTTTAAGTTCTTTAACTATAATTTAGCTTTTCATTTGAAGAATTAATGAAAAAGCCAACTATGAAGAAATACCACACACCCTATATGTCTTCTGTAATGCATTTAAAATCGAACTTTAATTAATCATCGTTTGCATTGAATCAACTTTGTTTTGATGAAATCATTTTACAGTTCAATGAATTAGAAGTTTTGGGCAGATATGCCTGTCATTCCAATCAATAGAAACATAAACAGATAATGAAATACATCAGAAATCTTTCCTTAAGTTTCACTTATTCAAGTAATCAAAGATATAAAGTGTGTAATTTCTGCCCACTACTGTTTTCAAACAGAAACATAACTAAATGTTTACAACAGAATCTGTTAGTTTTGAGCAACCTCACTCTCCCAGGAACAACATTGGCTTGACCAATGGCGTGAGTTTAGGGCGTGACCATCTGTTCATCCAACCAATGAAAGAGATGAAGGGAATGTTTGGAAATTATAGTTATTTTAGCAGTTCTGTTTGTTGCTGCTAGTGGGACAGAAACCTTCACCTTAATAGCATTAGTAACCAATTAACAATCATGTGTATCTACCCAACATAAAAGAAAATCATAATATACAAGTTAAAATATTCTGGAAGTATATCGGAGATGAGTGACCCTTTGAGAAAAGCGCTCAACAGCAAAGCACAGTCAGTTACTGAAACTTCATACATGATGGGAGCTACACTCATTCACTCTATACTAACCACTGTTTGCTTCATGCTTTATGTTTTGCAACGTCTGTCAGTTGAACCTCTTAAGCGAAATGAATTATCAGACAAACACTTTTAGTCCATACAACATCCGGAATGTCACCAAACTAGAAACATAAACCATCTCTAAGCTACGCTGTGATAAACTGGAGTCGCCCCATGATTTTTTAAAAGGAAATGTAAAAGCCAACTCAAATAACCCAATAAAGTGACAGCTCACCCAAAAACAAAACTTCTGTTATTTACTTTTTTCCTGGAACCCAAACGGAGATGTGAGGCAGAATATTGTTGCCTGACAGTCTCGGACCCCATTCACTTTCATTGTACGAAAAGAAAAACAACAACGTTCTTTAAAACTCATGCAGGTTTTAGAACAACCTGAAGGCTAGTAAATGATGACAGAAATGTTATTTTTGGGTGAACTACCCCTTTAATTTAATCAGTAATACTTGTTAACTTTAAGCGACCTGAAAGTTAGATATGCTACGACATTCGGTTAAACAGTGACAGGTCTAGTGTATGAATTAAAAAACAAAGAAGCCAGGAACTTTCAGTTTACTTTCAGCAGCATTATGAAACTCGAATGATTTATTGGATTGTTAGTGATAATTCTAATGTCTTTAGTGTCTAGCCACATTTAAAAGCAACCATCTGCTGATATCTTATACTGTCACATCTCCTCAGCTGTAACTCCAGCATGTGTAGCCCTGAAAACAGCAAGTGATCATGGGAAATCTGCCAGCATTCTTTAGTATATTGATGTGCTAAGTTATTTGTTCAGTTCTTCACTGATTCTTCAGTTCATTCATTAATTTGTTCAAGTAGAGCCACAGGAATGCCTCTCTGACAGTCTGGGGTCAGAGACTTCTAGTGTTTTTGGTTAGTTTGTCCATTCCATACCCAAACTGGCTCAGTATGTTAACGGACTGAGTATGAACAGACGATCTTCCTCCTTTCTGATCCACTTCAGCAGTTTATGGACAGCGGATACAGCGAGTGCTTTTGTTCCCAGAGGGCTGAAGCAGAGGTAGAGCTCAAAGCCACTTGTTACCTACAGAAGAGGCAGGGTTTTGATAAACAACCAATCAGAACGCAGCAGTGACATCACTAACAGACACGATATTCATGCTTAAAGGAACAGTACACCCAAAATGACTCTCGCTCATGTTGAGTAAATTGAGGATAAAAAAAAATCATTTTATTTTATTTTCCTTTAAGGATAAATTAATGATTTATGTCCTTTTCATGCATACTCAGAACAGAAAGTTCCACAGACAGAAAAAAAGTCATGCAGGTTGGTAATGACATGAGGGTGAGTAAATAATGGAAAAATATTCATGTAAGGGTGAATGATCCCGATAATCTCAGTCTCTTGCACCAAGGCTCACCAAGGCATAGAGGTTCTCAGTATCTCCACAGCGGTAAATGTAGCGCAGGGGCCGTGTGGGGTGATGCAGGCAGCTATGCAGGTACTGATACAGTCCCATCAGCCTCTCGTGCTCCTCATCCTCCTGGTATGGTGCCGGAAGGTCAGGGCTACAGGGAAGAACAGATGAATGGATGAAAGAGCCAATGGGTGAGAGATGAACTGAGACGAACTGTTAAGCCTCAGTTTACCTCCCTTTTCTTTTTATCTTCTCTAACACATAACTTTCAATGAAATTCCAACATTAACTTGCTGCAGAATCATAATAAAGCGTGAACTAAAAATTAAAGCTGTAGCATTCGATTTATTTGACCATGGAACACAAAAGGTTTGTTTTTTTTCCTCACTGCTCATTTGGGTATTTATTTATGGGGTCTTCTAAGATCATGATCATGGCCTTTTCAAAAACATGAGCCTCTGTTACCTTGTGTAGAGTCCAGAGCTTTTAGATTTGTACACAAAGTGCCGCAGCTCAGGGATGCCGACCTGCGAGACTGCATAACTGGGCGTGTTCAGCGCCTCCCGCAGGACCTGATAGGCACTGCGTTTGCGCAGACGCTCGAGGAACCTCTTCTTGCAGTCGGAGAGGTTGAAGAAGTCCTCGCGGTCTGTGGACACCAGGATCAGGCAGAGATCCGAGGCCGGCTCCAGATAGGAAATATGGGCGTGGAAAAAGCCAGCTGGGTTGAATTTGGGAAGACATATGGGCGTCCATCCCTCGCCCTCTCGGAAGGAGGATGAGGAACCGACCAGGTTGAAGAGCAAGTGAAGGTCCATATGGTGCAGAAACTGGTCCTTTTTGCGCACCAGCGTCACCAGCCTGTTTCCTGCTAGCAGAATGGAGAACACTAGGTTTTTGGCTTTAGCAGCCTGCAAGCTGGAGGAGACCACGTCTCGGGCCGAGCCGGCCAGTGGCAGGCACATCACTGCGCTCAGCAGCAGGCCCGGATCTCGGTCCAGGAGCCGCAGGAGGTTGTCGGTGAGGTGCTCGGATCCGGCCAGCAGACGACGCAGGTCGTAGCTTTGCCTGTGCTGGAAGACATGGTTGAGCTGCGTGAGGGTGAGCAGGCTGACGATCTGGAAGTAGACGTACTGAAGTTCTCGCGTCAGCTCGCGGTCGGAGCAGCTGGTGCGGGAGACTCCGACCAAAATGAGAGGGCTTTTACGAAGAAACACCACCCTGTACTCATCTAAAAGACACATTAACATGGAACAACATACTTTTTAAAATGACTTTTCACAATACATCATAATAAATCACAAATGCTATGTGTCGCTTTCAAGTCACATTGAATAAAAATGGTAGCTTAACATGCAAAAGATTAATCACTTAGCTTTAAACAATAAATTTTACATTTAAACATACATTTTACACAGTTATTCATAAATATGAAGTAAAAAGTGACATCTTTATGATAAAAGCATCAGAAATAACCACATCCCACCTGCATGAATGGAGCGAATGATGTTCTTCTTGTCCTCCACGAAGGACATGAGCAACATCATGACTCCCATGATGCTGGAGAGCGCCTCCTCCGTGCCGTAACGCGTGTAGATGGGTTTTCCCGCCTCGCTCAGCACAAACAAATGCTTCCTGTGACTCCGCCAAGTTTCGCTCGTCACGTCCTCCTCTTTCGCCTTGTTGCCCCGCACCTTCTCCTTCACCTGTTCGGCCTCTCCGCTTCCTTCTTGCGCCTCCTCCTCACCTCCATCCTGAGCATTTTTCACCTCCACTTCAGCCGAACCTTCTGAGCCGCTCGTCTCTGCTGACCTGTCGTTAGTGTTGGCTTCACTTTCGGCTGTCAGGTCCTCAAAAGACTGAGCGTGAACAAACATGGCTCCCTCCTGGCCAGCACCTGTCAAGGGCGGACGCGAATTATGAGGACTGAATTATAGATATAAGACTGTAATATCAACCAGCCCAGTTAATATTTGGTCATTCAAAGATTATTGTACATTTATGGGAATATTACCTCCAAACTCTACTGTAACCCTTTATAATTGTGTACCTTTATACTATATAATATACATTATATATATAACACTTTATACATTTTAGAATAAAAGTCAGGATCACAAAATAACACAAATGGAGGTATGGCTGTTTTTTTCAACTCGTTCAAATGATCCATTAAAAATAAACACAAACACATATGTAATTTATATTTGTCCACAAAACTAATTTTAAGCATGAGTTCAACTTAAATTTAAGCCTTTAAAACCAAAGCTTTAAAATCGTGAAAAACTTCATTCAGGTGAGTCCAGGCCTTTGACTGGTGTGTAAATGCAAACATAAGCCAGTTATTGAGTCACCGACAACAGGAAATACAGTGAAATATTCACACAATGATATGCGTGACTAAGATTAAGGTGTGGCTTGTTTGTAAAACACTGCTTGCAAGCAAAGACCCATAACTGTCTCATAAATTCTCAAATTTATTTTCATTTTTATATCAGTTTCAAAAGGAAAAAAGGTTTCAGTTACAGACAAACACAAACGGCCTTCAGTTTGTATCTAAGCACTATTAAACTCACCCGGCTCTGTGCCCTCCACCAGGCCAGGGGTCGGACTGTCCGAGCGGTCTTGTCGCAGTCGATCTGCTGGTGCCAGGTTGCCATTTTTTACTTCCCAGGGTACACCCTTATTATGGACGTCTGCTGCCATCCTTTCACACTGGGCACAAAAGCAGCCCAGCAGAAGAGAGGGTACAGTGTCCTGCCCTACCAGCCAGTGTCAGGACTGAGATTGACTGCATGAGCTCTGCAGCAACAAATAAGAGTGTTACTCTCTAAGCACAATTTAAACACATAATTTAATATAAGATATAGATCATTATCACTTGAGTTAAATGAAATAAACAAGATGTAAGAGGGCAGTTAAGGGGAAAGAAAATGTCAGAGAATACATTTTAAATATCTAAGACACTTTTGTTCCATGTCCTGGTTAATTTCTGCTCCTGGTCCGAAAGACCATCTTATAAATCGCTTTACAACAGAGTGCATGTTAACTTCGCGGTTCATATTTTCACATAACTGATTCAAGACATTAAAACTGTGGATTTCATACTTTGTGTGTAAACGCACCGACTAATGCACTAGCCACGAAGCTAAGCCATTACAAACGGCTCAATTGTAAAACATCTTCATCGGCGCTACATTTAATTTCACCACGTCTAACGGGTAATGTCCATTAAATTTGGATTATTAATAACATAATTAGATGTTTAATTTACCTTAAACAGTCCTCATCCAAATCAAAGTGTGTTGACTTGTCTTAGGTCACAAACCAGCTCAGAACTGTCACACAGTTCATCAATTGCATTATGGGAAATGTATTTTATTAATTCCTAAACTTTTTTTAGACGTTACTTATTACGTTACTTATATAAACGTCAATTGTACGGAATTCGTTTTCTTTCATATTTAAACATTTAAACAAATATATCCTTAAAAACATATTTATAGCTTTTCTTGCAGCAGGTCACAAGTAACTGTAGGCCAATGTTTCGTAAGTTTCTCAGCACGGAGTCGCATGTTGATGACCCAAGCACCAGGGGCGGTGTCATTACGTTTGAACTAAGCGCGGCGCTTTGCTGTACCCGTGGGTTTCAAATCTAAACATGAACAGGGGTTGTTATTAAACATTATACGTTTTTGTGGGCCGTTTAAGCAGCAACTGGGTAAGCAAAAATATACAGTACAGTACATATAATACAGGGTTTCACTGCACGTCAAAATGTACATTAAACACGAAGCCTGAGAGGTTTAGCCCGTAAATGTGGCTAGCAATATGTAACACGATCTGTTATTTTAGAAAAACGATGCCAATTCGAGCATATTGCACTATCTGCTCTGACTTCTTCGATACATCTAAAGATGTGGCTGCAATTCACTGCGGTCACACTTTTCATTACGCCTGGTGAGTGGTCCTATAGCAGCTTTGTTTCTATTGACGAGACTTGATATTATTTTTGTAACCCATTAGCAAAATCTATTACATTAAACAATAATGATTTCAGCTAAATGATGGGTAACACTGACATAACTACTTCAGTAACACGAACTAACAATTACCAATATTATACCGCATATTATTATTATAATAATACCGCAATATTATACCTGTTTAACATTTAAATAATGCTTGGTATTGACACATAAAGGTTTGTTTCATGTTTAATAGTCTTCTT
>JAZGTI010019589.1:0-11017 GCA_036877585.1 Botia kubotai | reverse complement strand
GGAGTAACAAGTTTAGGACACGTGAAACCTGGCTCACAGTGGCGTGGTCACAGGATAATAGTGTCCACTTATGAATAATTTAATTTATGGTAAGCAGCTGGGAGTTGGTCCCATTACTGAGAAAGAAAGCTTGTGTGTGTGTGTGTGTGTGACTGTTAGACATGTAATTTGTGTGTTTATTCAAATGTATTCCAACGTTTTTCTCACGCTTGCCTAGTGTGGTACATGGGCACATATCTTTTATGCGAACTTATTTCAAAGTACACATTTTATTAAGTGATAACTTATAACAATGGTTGACCCCCTAGAAGTACTTGCTGTCCCCTCACCTGGAAATGTAAGAGACATGCGTTCAAACTTGCGACTCAGAGGTTGGAGATGCCCTTATCAGTCATCACCCAATATTTATGAGGTAAGAAGAACTTAAACAGCTTTTGACATTTTCGGATATATTATATATGTGTTACTGTGTTACTGTGACTTCAGTTTAATTTAGATGTGACCTCACTGTTCTATGTTAACAATTTTATATTTCTGGTGCATAAAAGTAGATTTTGTAAGCGTACATTTTGGTTATTATGTTAAATTGTTTATAAATTCAGTCTGAAGTTAAAAACACATCAGCAACTGCTAATCAGCAAAAAACAATTTCTGGTAAAATAAAACGTGCATGTTAGCTGATGTAAGTGAAAACAAAACGTACTGTTTGGCCTTTCCATAAATCAGCAGCGATGCGTTGAAAATAGAATTAAGATTCTAGCTGGGTAAATTAATAATAATGTCCCAGACACATCTGTTTACTTTCTTGCTTAGGATTTCTGTTCTGAGTGCCTTTGCTGAAGATTTCAGGTTGTTTTTTACACTGTATTTTAAGGTGTTTGTCTGATATTTGTGTGTGTGTGACCAGAACATTTAGTCTCACAGATTTACTTGATCTGTGAAGTAAACATGCAAAGATTTTATCATCATTGGAATGTTTATCAGTTGATGTAAATAGGTAGATATTTATGCTTTTTTTCCTGTTGCCCCTGCACTTTTTGCTGCCCTGTGATTTTATCATCATAAAGCGTGAATATCTGACCTGTTTTGTCTGTCTTTTGCCTCTGGGTGAAATTCATATTCATGAAGGGGAAATAAAAGACCACAAATATCTGATTTGTTTAGAGCACCTTGAGAGATGCTTTGTAACCCTTAAGCTCTATCGACAGGCATGCGTTAGATTACAATATTTTTGTTTGTTTTTTTACTATAGTGCAAGAATATTTCAAAAGAAAGGAAAGTAGTTGTTTTAGCTTAACTTATACTTATCCTAGAATATTCCTGAAATATTTTTAATGCAGTTTTTAGTGCATTCAGAAGTTGCATTTGTTAAAGGTAAATTCTCTGGTCACTCTGGGACTTTTTCACTTTACAGGCAGTGGATAATGAGTATTCCTACTACCTTCGGCAAAATGCCATGACAACATGGAGGAGTCCAAGAACTGGCTGGGATGTCCCATCCAGAGAAAAGACATCTCCCTCTTCATCTTCTTTCACATTATATGATGAATCATGGAGATCAAGAGCTATCACACCTAGTCCTGGTTTATTCCTGAGACGGACACAGAGCGTCCCTGAAGCCCTCCATTGTTTAAAAAGCCCCACATTACCTTCTAGATTTTCCTGGATCACCATTTCCACCCGGAGTTTGTCTCCAAACAGGAACCATATGGTTTACTCAAGCTCTAGAAGTAAACCTGTGAATCTGCCTAGCAAACCTCCCACAGTCATGGCCTGCAGTGAAAGTAAAAACCCACAAGCCAAAAATGGTGGCACTCTGGTCCCTCCTAGATGCAAAGCAATAGTGAAGACAGTGACTGAATGCACAGAACTTTATTCCACTTGTGAGAACACTAGAACTTCCCAGGCGTCACCAGAAGGAGAGACAGTCAGTCAGACAGAGCAGACAGACTCAAAGACTCCTGCTAGACTCTTCCGCTCCTGTGCCCACTTGGAGGTTCTACCATCCCGGCTGTCCAGATCTACTCTCTACATGGACAAATCCCTCTCAGTCCCTCTTGGACAACCACAAAAAGTCAGTGGGACTTTGTATAGATCTACTTTCTCCTTTTTCCTTGGAACAAGTAGATCTTCCAAAGAGACTGAAAAATATGGAATAATAATTCAGCCTAAAAGGTCCTATAGTGACTGGGACATAGCGAGCGTTGGCATTGATGGAAAAGAAAGGTTGTCCAAGCACCTGATGGATACTCCCACCTTCACCAGTAGTGCCTACAGGAATAACACTAGCTCTGCCTCCAACACACAGTATTCCACTGTAACATCATTGCCATTCAGAACAAGGTGCCACTCATCTTCTACTGCCTTCAGACTAAATGGAAAGGCTAATGATGTCTTAGGGCCTCCACAGAGCAATCTAAGAGCCAGACAGGCATTCAGCAAGCGTTCAGGTAGGTATATCACCTGCCTGCTTCTCAGAAGCCATGCAAATTTATCTGTTCTGTCTCTCCTTCGTTTACATTCTCTGTCCCTGTTTTACTGTCATTTCTTCTATACTATTTCTGCAACATTACTTTGCCTATTCTGGACACACTGTGTGATATTATAGCCTCTGCAGTTTTTTTCAACGTCTCCTACTCTGGCTGCACGGCTTCTGATTGGAGACTCATGCATTGTTAATGAGATGGCCTCCCTTCAAGCTCCTTTAAAAAACAGAACGCACTGTCCAAAAGACCCATAAAACAGTCAAAACCAGGCTTTTTGAAGGACCGTACTGAGCTACCAGGGACATTTTACTTTGTGGAACATTGCTTTGGCACGTCATCTTAAGAGGGTCAATCAGATGTTGGCATAAAAAGGTCCACTGCCACAAAATGGCAGAGTAAGTTTAATCTGGCACAGTTGGTCTGATATACTGTGAGGGTCTGTGGATGTCTGGATATCTAGAAAGGGAGGGAAATCTGTTAGGAAGTCAGCTGCAAGGCAGGATTTAGGATTTTAACAGAGTCTCGATCCTGGAATAATAAGATGCCTCTTGAGGAAAGCGGAATAGAGGATCATACTGTTATAAGTGTTGTATGGAGATGATAGTGGTATTTTTTTAGTTTACATTTCGGTGCATAGCCAAAGATAAATTATGCTGTAAGTCAATAGGGCCAGTGACACTGGGCCTCTAACTGCCAAAGGCCTCAAGGTGAGAGGACCGCGATGGCCTGACACAGAAAACAAAACACTGCAAATGTGTTAACAGACAAACAGTGCCTGAATGCGTGTCAGTGAGTGTTGGCACAACATTCTTTGTTCAATGAGAAATGTTATTTGTTCCAGGGCTCTTTTTGAATACATTATTGCAGCTTTTATGTTATTTTGAAATATATTGGCCTTAAGGGCATATGGAGACTTCTGGGCACTTTAGTCACCAAAGCTAGAAATGTATGATTTTCTTTGAATATTTAACAAAATCCAGCCAATTTGCATCTGCAGTCAAATAAACTTAAACCTTTTTAGTGGGTGTGTAAAACAGTTCATACAGATACCCTAACACAGTAACCACAGGAATCATCACTTGGACATGTTCCACTAACATTTGACAACCACAAAAGTAAAAATCTATTTATTTGTGACAGTTTTGTATTTTTTAACACTGTACCTATTTGAAACCTGTTTAAAAAATGTCTTTATATTGAAAATGTTTGAAAAGTATGCTTGTGTGGTATTTTAAATAATGGACTCTTGGTCTTGATACTTTGTTAAATAGAAAGTCGTGCTCTGCTGCTCTCAATTCATGTTTTTTTACAAAAGCTATAGCTGTAATTATGTCAGGCATATTTATTTAGGCAAAGTCACAGTTATGAGAAATGATGAGAGATTTTAAGGCACAATTGCAGAATGTAACATCACAACTACAAGGTACCATTAGCTCTGTTTTTAGCTTCTCTAATTTCATGGTGAAAACAGTCGGTGACCTGGCTGGAGGTGTGGGCGGTTGGGCAAAAGGTTTGGTGCCCATAATCTGTACTTGTGCACACCACTCAAGATCAGAGTACTAGAAGAACAGTATGTGCACAGTCAAAGAGAGAGAAAGTAAGAGAGAAAGCTATTGAGAAGAAAATAGGATGAGTTTCAATCTTCTTATATCTGAGATAATGCATCATTGACTCCACATTACCTGGCATCTAAAGTCTATCAGTTTCCTGGTCCCCTATTCCATCTCTCTGCACATTCTACAGCTAAACAATTTCCCCATGACAAGTCGGAGAATAACATCCTCTCTGCAGCATGCTCATCTGCATGTGTTCTGTGAGGCATGTGATGCCACAGCTGCATGACTGGGCGGCGGTGAACTAACACCAGGTACTACTGCAGTGAGGACACAGAAGGGCACTTATGCGCAACCCTTTCGATTATTTATATTCCTGTCTGTTACTGCGCTTTTGCAACACCCTGTATTTCTCAATGTCTCTTAACCAGATCTTCCTCTCTCTTTCTTACTGAATCTATTGTTTTAGTGAAGAATGTTTTCCTAAATAATAACTTTCTGGTTTTTTTTAGAGCCCATTTTAAATAAGATGGTGGACTCCCCCGCAATATTTAAAAGAATGTCATCTGCAGTCAGCGTGGAACATCTTGGACACAGACATGCTGCTGCTGACCTTGAAGATCCAGAGGCAACTGCTTTAGGCAAACGCTTTAGTAAGTACAGTATAACATTGAATGAATCTTAATAAATGTCCCTGGTCTTATTGTGCATGATTCATCAGTGTATCTAGCATGTTGTAAGTGGTTGCCATTGTGTTACATTATGTCGTTGTTAAGGTGATATGAGTGTTTTTTAAGTATGTCTCTATATAGTTAATAGGGTGTTCTGGATGGTTTCTAGGTGGTTGCTAAGGTGTTCTGGGTTGCTTGCTGGCCCAAATCAAAACAGCCCACACTGAAATGGTCTGACTGGGGTCACTTCGTCAATAAAATTTTAAAATTTTGTCTATTTATTTATTTTCTGACAGGTAGTCACATTTTTGATCATGCCTATTTGTCACTTTATAGAATGCATTTTTAAGGTCATTTTATAATACATTTAGAACAATATTTGGAATACATTTTGTGGACTGTTCACCTACAGTTGGAGTTGTATGTTTACAAACACCTTGCAGAGTCTATAAAATTTTAATAATTAAAGAGGGACCATAAAATTTGTATTGTGTTTTTTGCCTTGAGCAAGCTATTTCACATAGATGTTTACATATAGTCCACAAGACACAATAATAACTGAATTTACAAATATTCAACTACATTATTTAAAGAACTTGTTTTTTCATTTAGTAATGCCCTTAGAAAGGTACATAAGATATTAACATGTTTCATGTTTATTTGTTTATTTTAGATTATTTAAAATAAAAAAATACTTATTATAAGATGTTTCAGTGTCCAACTGTTGCACTGGGTTAATTTGGTAAATTCAGTTATTTTTGTGTTATGAGCAATATGTAAACATCTGTGAAGATGTGAAATAGATTATTCAGGGCAGTATATAGACATAGAAAACAATGTGTTTTCTAGTAAACATATAACCCCAACTGTATATATCTTGTGCTGCTTCTGTGTTTTAAGGTAAAAGTGTGTAAGTGCACATGCTAAGGCATTAAGGCATAATTATTTATCCACACAGGAGTCCCTCAGGTGCATGTAAGGGCCCCTCGTGAGGTCAGACCAGTTTCCCACACTGCTAAGAAAGTCAGGAGAGTTACTGAGTGGTCAGTCTCTCCACATCTGATTAATTGCACCTGTGCGTCCAGCCCTGACCAGCAGGATGCTAAACCCCAGTCTCTTAGTTTAAGGGTATGGTTTTATATTCTCAATAACCATATAGCCCATTAACGGCATAGATTACTGTACCATTAACCATCTTTTAGATCAGGGGTTCTCAACTGGTGGGTTACAACCCCAAAATGGGTTGCAGGTTTATTCTGATATAGGGACAGCAGGAAATAAACAATGGTAAATGCATGCTAATAAAACGCAACTAACCATATAATTGTGCCATTAGGATAACAAAATAAATAGTCTAATCAGCTTTTAAAAAGGAGAAAACACTTTCCATATTTTATGTTGCTGATGTTAAAGGCTAATTAAACTCTACTTTGTTTTGGTCCAATTTCATCAGTCACTTTACAGTAGAAACCTGGCAAATCAGGCAGATGCGAGCATAGACAGTTAATATCCTCATCCTATAAAAACATGACCAAAACTTATGCAAGCTACAAACAAATTGTAGAGTCCAGCTACATTACTACATTTAAAAATCACCCCCAGCTTAGATAAATGTTGTTTGAGTCAGCCACTGTTTGTTTCGTGCGGGAATTATTGGCTGTAAAACCAGTATAACCAGAATTTAAGTATAAAAAACCAGTATACCAGAATTTAAAACATTTAGAAAAGAAAATTGTCAATTATATCTTTTATTCTACTTATATTAATAAATGTGTATTTAGGACCTATACAGTTCATGGAAATTGTATTAGATGTCTGTTAACTTTTGTATGAATAACAGTTTTGGTACTTAATATTCAATGTAAAATCTGGATCTTGAAACCAAAGCCAGTTGGGAACTGCTGCCTTAAAGAACCACTTACCTTACACTGTGCCCCTTTTGTTATTACACACTACAGCATCTTACTGTGCTACAAACCTTGTGTCCATATCTGAATGTATTTAGGAGGCTCTCGAGCTGTTTCGTCCAGACTTCATCTGCAGATCTCAGAATCGGGTGCGGCGATTGGAACAGAGGGCAAGGGACAGGCGGAGCTTACAAACAACTGAATTTATCATGGGAGTGGAGATGGCTAACCCTAGGCGAAACTGCACCAAGCCACACCCACTTTGTGGTAAGGTACTTTATTTTCATTAAAGTACTGGGTGTAGTTGATGGAGCAGTAGTTATAGTGCAGATCCGGCTCTGCAGCAATGCAGTCACAGTATTGCAGCTATTGCAGCTTAAATCAGGTATCCACAGTAACAATGAACAGTGCATTGTTACACTTGTATCGGTGGGGCAAATGGCTGCAAAATGTGTCAACATTAGTTATAGAGTCATCATTAGGATTGTCGTAGCAAGCACACAGTTTTATAGCAAACACACTGCAGCAAGACACATTATCAATGCAGTCTCAGAGAGACATAGTGCCTAATACATACCTGAGCACTGCAGTGAAACATTTGGTGCATTAAAACTTCAGTAATATCTGAACAAGGCTTGAGGTGGGACAGACATATAGAAAGTTAACAGATACAATCAAGACCTCTGCATATTTCATCAAACCCCTAGTGAGAATGAATGTTGCATCTTAAAAAGTAAATGAGCAAATGTGGTACCAGGACAGCTGACTAATGCCCCCTATTGGCCCTAATATGATTTCACAATAGGATTGCAATTACAAAAATATGAAAATGTTCTTATTCATAAGCTGTATGTAAGTTCATTATTCTTTAAATAAAGTGCTTAAATATATTGGTTAAAAGCGTGTTTTAGGATATAAGGGCATGAAGCTAAGCGAGTAAGTCAATTAAACCCCAGATAATGTGATGATCTTTTAAAAAGGCAACCCAAGAAAAAATAGATGAAATTAGATATTAAGCTTCGAAATGACCTTTTCATTTTTATTCTTCCTCTGCTGAATGTGTTTTGTAGATAACCTTTTCAAACCCAGAGACAGAGCCATCTCAGGCAAGGAGATGCAATGGAGATCCAGACGGTTAGTTTTCACATACAGAAAAAAATAACACACACACTTACATCACAAATGCACACGATAAGACACCAACTCTTATCAGCACAGGAACACAATGCGACCCCCTTCTGATAAAGACAATGTTTTATGGTACCTTTCTACTGGAATAAAAATCCACCTGATCTGATGAAATATGAAAGATAAAACGATTTATACTGGTGTATAGCCGAGATTTATCAGTATGTTTGTGTGTGTGTCTCTGTTTGTGGGACAATCTTTACTGTTTTGATTTACACCATCACGTTTCCATCATACTCCATCTGTCCTTGCAGGATTTATAACAAACTTCCAGAAGTGACCAAGAAGAAGGAGGACGAGAAGAAGAAACTGATGTCCAAAGCCAATAGACTGAGGGCAGAGGTCTTTAAAAAGGTCAAGTTTAAATGATCACACAAATACTACTGATATATATTATATAACAACTTCCCACTGTTTATTATAAATAATTGTTTTTGTTCCTTTGACACAATCGTACAATACGGTAGGAGTGTTATGATATACTGGTATTGGCAATAACCATGATATTGTTAATCATAATTATTGATATTGTGTTAATGCTGCACATATGATATTGTATATTCAGCACCAGTATCTGGTTGACACTCTGCACCACCTTTTCTTGTCTTAGAAGCTACAATGGTTACAAACTCTACTAAACCCTACTAAAACTCAATATGCCCAATTTGAACTAGACCTTAGTCAAGTTTTTACCTTTTTAATCAACTTTGCTAATTTAGATTTACTGTATTAAACAGTAGGCAATGTCCTTATGCATGCAGAAAAGGCAACAGGTTTGCAGCATACCCACTATTGCAGTTTAATCAAACGTTTTTTAAGTCACAGTGTGTGAGCCACTGGTGATATTCTATTTGGTCTTGTATAAAGTCCTGAGACCATTTGACCAAATCCAAATTTGGCCAGTTCTGCGTTACAGGCCGCATAGGAGCAGAGGTTACAGCTGTAAAGCCTTTTCTCCTGTAAGCTTGATTAAGCTCAGTAAAGGGCACAGCTGTTGATTGTACAATGATTGTGGAAGCCATTGAAAGTGAGGTTCTGAAAAACTCGGGTGAACCTTAAAAAACAGCTGGTGCAGAACAAATTGGAACTTTATAAGGACACACTCGGGTCTCCTCAGTTGAATGTAGAGCAGAACGTCAAAAATGACTGAGCCTTTTTTCAAGACCTAGATTTGCAGTTACCTTGAAGGAATTGAATTAACAATACAATTAAAGTAAGCCTGGTTTGATCATAGAAATTTGAATCAGAGTTTTAATTACACATTTGTCTTCTGCTGAAGTGTTTATGTGGCAGTGTGACCTGTGAAATGGTTCTCAACCTCTTCAGAAGCCAGATTAAAACATCCACCAAATTACCAAAATTCTATTGTTATCAGGAACTACATCCATCAGTATACTAAATTACCACCATGATTAAAATTTGTTTTTAGTTTTATATGCATTTCGATGCAGTTTTAAATGCATTTTGATGCAGTTTTATATGCATGTTTTTTTAATATAAATGTAGTTTTTTTACTCATATTAAACATAATTTTACCTTGCTGTAAACAACACTACCCCAACAGACCCATTTTTTGGTTGCAACTCACCATTCCCTTCTACAGTTACCTCTGGGGTGACCTTTATTGACCCCCTGCAAGTACAAACACACCTGAGGCTTTTGTCTCATAATGCGTTCTGCCACAACTGTCAAGCCAGATGTACCAGCAGAGATGAAAGGCAGCCTGGTCTGTAAAAACTTTCCCCTCGGTCACAAACAGCAGGTTCTGTGTGGTGCCAGGCTGCCTGATCTCACCTTGGTGAAGTTTCTGCTTCCATGCTGAGATGTCAAGCGATATAGAGACTCATCAGGCGGATTCATGCTGAGAGTCTGAACACAACAGTTCCACACAGCAGTGTTAAAGTGATCATATGTGACACATTAGGTTTAGAGGCATAATTCACCATTAGCACTGTATGATGATGTAAAGCATAAGATATCTATCTGTCTATCTCTCTGTCTGTCTGTCTGTCTGTCTATATCTATATAGATTTGTCTCTGTCTGTCTATATAGATTTGTCTGTCTGTCTGTCTATATCAGCCTATCTCTGTAGGTCTGTCTGTCTGATTATCTATCTGTCTGTCTGTCTGTCTGTCTATCTATCTGTAAATGTTTTTAATCCAAATAAATTTGACAGCCAGTGAGCAGAATACACTGTATTCTTTTCCATACACACGTTTTTGATACATTTTTGATAATAACTTCTTGTTCCAAAAGAAAAGCCATATTAGTTTTAATGAGGTGAGCGAGCTGGTGGTTGGGTGGTGACAGAAAAAGCAGTTTAACCCTCCAGGTGTCCCAAAAAAACTACATTCACCTATGACTGAATTTGTCCCACATTAAAAACTATTAAATATTTATAAAATCTTAATTAGGGTACATTAGGGTCTAAAGACTTTCTTTTTTGGTCCCAAAATGTATTCTGATAGAATTTTTTTTAAAATATTAATGGATTAACACATTTTTTAGGACACAACTTCAACTAGTTATTTTCAGTCATTTTTCATAATGCTAGATATTTTATAACATCAGCGTAATTCTGCTAATTGTAAATGAATGGTGTACATGTTAGAGCTACATTTTTTTGACAGTACAGAAGTCAGGAGCACACGATTTACTACAACAAATCCATTCTTCCTTATGTATGCAAAACATTTTGTTGAAGTACTTCAGGATGCAAAATATTTTTGGAATTAATAGATTAACAAAAAAATAAATAAACAACAACAATAATAATAATAAACAAAAACAGTTTTGATTCATGAAAAATCATGGTAAAAGACCAAAGTTTTTTTTTTAGTTACAAGATTAAATTGGGCATAGCATTTCTAAATACAGTACATCATTTTTTATTCCGACAAGAAAACATTTGGCTGTACTTTTTTTGTCTTCCTGCAGAGGGCAGCACAATTCTTCAGACGGCTCCTCCTCAGCTTGGCACTTTTTGATATCCAGATTAATTCCACTCAACGCAGTGATTTATTCATGAATTCCTTTTGTTCTTCTCAGGAACAGACGTGGCTCTGATACTTACGGGACGCTCATGGCACAGAGGAGTGTTGTGTCAACATTAATTTCCCTGTTTTGATGTTTAGAGAGTTGAATTCCAGAACAGGACAGCTTTCGTCACTATTTCAGATGTCTTTACTGACAGGCTGTTCCCTGGTTTCCT
>JAZGTI010019588.1:0-11018 GCA_036877585.1 Botia kubotai | reverse complement strand
ACTACATCTACTGTAGCGCACTCTCTGTCTCTCACACATTTATATTTGGGCACTAGCACAATTTCCTTTTGGCATGAAGTAAATTGGGTCTTAATTTCCATTTGAGAATCTGCTATTGTAAGAGCATTGCTTGAGCATTCCCTGTCTGGCTGTAAATAAAAGTGTCTGCCATGTTTTCTTCTCCAATTAGGCCAGTAAGAGTCAAGTCATACCAGATGAAGAATCTTATTACTTTAGAGGCCAGAGGAGGAAGGACGGTGATTGAGTGCTTGCCATTTGCAGCCAAACACACTGAGATGTTCCCATGGAGGGAGATAATTTAAACAGAGACGTGGAGAAGTAAGATGGAGAGATGGATGTACAGATCTGACATGGCATTCAAATCATTAAAGATATTCTGCCCCTTTAAAGCTGTCAGTCAAATCGGGCTCTGAGGTCCAGCTAGATTTCTTTTGTTAATGGCAATATGATACATGCAATGAACTTGTTTACTCAAGCTACATTCCCACTGCTGTATATCGACTGTATACAACTGCACAAACATAAATTAGTCTCCTAATGACCACAGCAGCATTTTGCCCTAAAGCAGGTGATTTCCCGAAGCTCGATGTACTCAGCAGTACTACATTAACCACACTCTGTGTGTCGTACCTTTAACATAGAGCAGCTGCACTCAATGTGCGAAAGCCTCAGCACTTCTCTGACAGAGAGTGAACCTGTGGTCTCTATTATAAACGACCTTGTTCATTAAATGAACTGTAGGAAATTAAATAAAAGCACATAACCAAAATGATAAGATTCGAAAGCAACAATGTAATTTAACAATGTAGAAAACAAAAAGTGAGAAACAGACTTACATTATTGATAAAAAAATGTAAGCACCGGCTATCGAAAGAGCTTTCAATACGCTGCATACTGCATACTTTCTCTAAAGAAACGTGTGGCAACAACACGGAAACAGAAGGGGAGTTGTGATTGGTTTCCACGCCCACCACATCATTCATRAGGCAAATGCTCCGATTGTGTCAGGGAACATTAATTGGCCATCGCGGTACTATGAGCCATAACTAGAACACCAGAAATACTATACAATATCTATTTTAGTACATTTATTACATTAGTACACTTCATGCCTTCACACTAGAACAGAAGTGATGAAGATGTTGTTTCGATTGCCCTATGACACAGAGAAACAGAACGGAGCTGGCATTGATGAAGCGAACTGCAGGAGGTTTTTGGCACTACATTAACACTAATTAGGGCACAATTGATTGAAAGGCGAACACTCTCTCCTATTATAATGCTGCTATTACTCATAGAATGACGAGTGACTGTTTCATAAGTCAATGTTTCTACTGAGAGCGGCATTGCTAAGAGACCGTCTAGATCTTTCTAGCCTGCTGTGTGCCGAGTAATTGCAGTCAGCTGCTGTACTGCTATGCATAAACTCTGGGGCATTGTCCGAAACCTGACGAATGCAATATCTGCAGGTAGAACGGCATCCAAATTCAGTGTTGGTGTGATCCTCTCCTATTGCAATGCATCCATCTCATTGATTTTTAAAGGCAGCACAGATGTATCCTTTGTGCTTGATATCCCACTATATATCAATATATCAAATATATCACACATAATTAAATATTCATTTTGCCTGAATGACTTGTCTGAAGAAAGTCCTGCAAGCAGAACAGATGAGTTATGTTTAATTTGACACACCTGAAAACACCCTCAAAAAACTATTAATGGTATGAAAAGAAATTAATTTTGTAATCTCATCAATTAAATTGACTAAACAAACTCACTAGATGGTTGTTGGATGAGTAGCTGTCCACATCATGACCAGGAAGTACCTTTTTACTGTGTTCCATGCAACACATTCACTGCTGTCAGCATGGAACACAGTGGTGTTCCATCCTGTTCCTGATAATCTACATTCCTGCTGAAATCACCTGCCTGCAATTTTCAAGTGAACTCCAAGACCTTGATTAGCTAGTTCAGGTGTGTTTAATTAGAGTTGAACCCAAACTCTGAAGGATGTAGACCTCCAGAAGCACGAATAAGCACCCTGTGGTTACACAAATCAGCATCCTGCCTTCTAAGTAGTACAAAGCTGATTGTTGTTGAATACTCTCCTCCATAAAGGCCAGTAATTGGAGCATCTCTGTTTCTCTGACGCAGCAGCAACGGAACAAAGGCGTCTCATTAAAGAGAGCGAAAGTGAGGCTTAAAGACAGATGATGATCCATTAGTGTGAATGTGAGAAAGCGAACGGAACACGCTCCCTCTGCCTTGATCAATCCCCTGTAAATGCCAGACACGCAGACACACGTGCATCGATGTATCCTGGTTTGGCCCACGGTTAATGACTCTAACAGAGCGCCTTCCCCTCTCCATCTGCTCGGTTGTCTTGGCAGCAGATCCAGGACCCACCAAATCCCCACTAGTGACACCATTCACATCCCAAAACAATCAGTCACACTCTCTGCTGTTATCAGACACACACACATGTATGCAATAGAGCACAGCATTTATGGACACTCATTAAGTGGATGTAAGTGTTACTAAGCTCATCTCATCCCTGTGATGGAGAAGTGTTAACCTACAGCCTCACCCAGCATCGCTCCCCACTGTCCCCTCATTCCCACAGCTCTCCCAGCTGCAGCTCATCTCTCAGCAGCAACACAATGAACAACTGTCATCGGCACTAAAACAACCTGCAGATCTCAATGACGATCATCCGCCTGCAGGCGAGAGAGCCAGACTGAGAAAGAGATCAAGTGAAGGAGAGATGTCACAACTAATAGAGGTTTAAAAAACAACAACAGCAAGTAACACACATCAAATAAACTCAAATATCATGTGACACTATATTTTTAGCTTCTTTGTCATCTCATAGACAGAGTCAGGGAAGAACCATGAAAGCACACGCGTTGTAAAGCGTCCTTGAGCTTTGAAAAGGCGCTATACAAGTAAAACTATTGTTATTATTTTTAGTCTTAAAAATAGTTTTATTAGCCTAGCGCAATATATAGCACAAGCTTTAATTTCATGTTTTAAAGGTAGCCAACATAGCTTTTAAACTATAATATCCCACCCTCTTCGCAGGGCACACTCCAAAGCCACACCTTCTCCAACACAATGCATGCATAGTTTGACAAGCAAGCAGGACATTTGGTCCAAAGGCAATGATTGGACAAACATTTTATCCTGTGCCTTACACAGGAGATATCTGCATAAAAATAAAATATATTCAGACTACGATCAAGAAAAAAAATCATGAATCCTGCCTTTAGATCTGCCCCAAAAATACCAATTTGTAGCCAACTCGTGTGCACATTTATAATCTTCTAGTGTGTGTCCTTGTGAGACAAGATCATAGTAATCGCAAATGTTACAACAACAGATTAGTAATTTGTTTAAAATCTAGCCAACCAAGTTAATAATTGCATGCAGAAGCAAATAAAGCAGATGAGCAATATTCAATGAACTTGCAAGACAGCGGCACCACAAGCTCTTCCTTCATATTTCTGGCGATATCATCTACTGCGTTGCTATGCATGTGTGATTTTGATTTTATAAAAATAGAATTTCAGGATCGTAACTACAGTTGAGGAGAGAATGATCTTGCATCTGCAATTAGCTGCATTGTGCACAACTAATTGTCGACAGAATGTTCAATGCCAGAAAACAAGAACCTGTGAGTCTACAGGGCAAATAGCCTCTGTCTGGTGGCGTGTTTCTTGGCCTAAAACCAAAAAATGCTATTAAAAACAGACCCTCAAGACACATTTTTAAAGCAGCAGTGGAGGTTCAGGGTTCATGACACTGATTGGGAGCGAGAGAAGGAGAGAATGACAGAGACTCTGGGGGTGGATTTGGTGAGGCAGACAAACAGACAGAAAGATGAATAGATAGACTGGTAGACAGACGGCACAGCATGTCTACTGCTAACAAGGACACAGAGATCAGATCAGAGATGCCATGACCATCACCACAAACAAAGGCAAAGAAAATCTTTCTCTGTGGAAAAGAGCACCTGTGTTTAATGATGACTGAGAAGTGTTGGGTCTCAGCTCAGGGTTTATCCCGTCTGGACGTGAAGCTCATATTCATTCTCCATTAGGGAACTAAGAAACATCCAATTTTATAAAAATGGTGCTATGGCAAAAGATATGTTCTAGGTGACCTGTGAGCTGTCTGAATTTTTAACGTGATGAAAGAAATACTGGAAGACGGGATGTAATATCAATCAGTGAACAATTTACAGTATATATTCAGTGTCCAACATTCAGATCAGTGTATCTACTGACTGGTTATTTGTCCTGTTTAACATGTAAAGATACACATTCTAAAATACATTTTTATAAAAAATAAACAACAACCATTAAAAGCTAAATAAACAGTATTGCTTTTGTTAAATAATCAAATTGAGGCCATGTAAATGAACATTTTAACTGTCTGTCTGTGTCTGTGCACCTGTCTGCCCATGTGCGTTGCTATTTGTTTGTGATAACATGGACCAGACTATAATGCGTAGGGAATCTGTGCACTAGAAACGTCTGGCAGCTTCAGCTACACAGGCTTCACATCATCTCATTGTTTCAGCCACTTTGCCTCTCTAGATGCAGGCCTGAAGCTACAGACGTTATGTATACACCCTTCAACACAAATCTTGGTAACAGAGCCAACTGCAGGAAACATCTCATATCGCTTTCGTCTTCCTATCTTTCTTTTCCTTAATCCTCCCTTCTCTGTTCTTTTCACTCACCATAGAAGAGCTGACACATCCAGTCCCCTCCTCTGTTCCCCCCTCACCATTTTCCTATTCTCTCCTTCCATGCACACATTCTGTTTCTCCCCTTCTCCGACTGCTTCATTACTTTGATCCTAAACATTCCTGTACGCGATTAAGCTGCAAGGCACTTTTTATGGATGGCTCTCGGCTTTTTCCAGCACAGCCGAGCGATCACTCATCCTCACATATTCATTCTGTTTGTCTCTTGCTCTCCACATCCTCCATATGCTGCTCACCGAGTAGCAAGAGAGTGAGGAAAGTCAAGTGAGGAAATGCACTGAGCATCCATAACATTCCTTCTAAACTTCACACTTATCTGAAGTCGGAGCTGCCATCTGCTAGGAATCCTGCAAAGACTGAGCACTGAGCTGCCATTGAGCTGCCATTGTGCTGCGCTACTTTGCCATCGCATTTTTATGCATTGCCAGAGCATGGCAGGCGCCCTGCTGCATCTGCTGTAAGCTGTGTTGATCTGTTTGATAGGTCCTGGTGCACTTCAAAAACCACAAACATTTGGTTAATGAGCTTCAACACAATAGAATGAAGTTGTGTCAGACCAATGCGGGCAAAGCACAGCTTGAGTTGCACTCTGAGCTTGACGTGGGGGAGCAGGAGCGCGGGTGTTTGATTACCTCCACTTCCAGCAGCTGTTGAAGTGACAAGGTAAGGCAAAGCTGTACTGTTGGTGTAACGTTGCAAATGTAAAGCTCTTAGAAAGGCGGAGTTGTGCAAAATTGTGCTGGTGTTAAGCTGAGCTAATGGAAAACACAGCCTCCCATTGCGATGGCTTTAAAATAACAGCTCTGTGTCACCAGGATCAGATCAGGTTACTCTGAGGGTGGAAAAGCTAGCGCTGGTTGGCCTCTTTACAATGACTCAGCACTTCCCATCGTGATTGTGTGCCTGTGGTTTGCTGTCTAATCGGAGTCCAACTGCGTATACCTCTAAGCATTTATTTTAGTTTGTAAAATCAGTTAATGATATGTGACAAGATGCTTGAGACAAAGCTTCTGCAGACATTCCATTGTCATATATATAAGAGGCTGTTTGTTAAGAAGTTTAATAAAAGTGACAGTTCACCCAAAAGCAAAATTTGGACATCATTTACTCATTGTCCTGTACAAACCTGTATAATATTCCTTCTTATGTGGAGCACAATGCTTGGACCACAAGATTCATATTGCACATTTTTCTTCAATAGAAAAAAAATAGGCCGAATTAAAAAGAAAAGTTGTAGTTGTAAAGTTGTAAACTTTATTTGCATGTGACTTTCTGTTTGAAAGGTGTATTGGAGAGCAGCTGGAACACTGACGAAACCCTGTAAAGTCACGTCGTGAGTGTAAAGCTGATGCAGTGATGGAGTGCCTGGCTGAAGTTTGTTTGAGGTTTTCTTTCCCAGACTTTCACAGTTCACAGTCAGCCTTCTCGCTCAGAGCACCTGGAAACAAGCCATCTCAGCTTTTCAGCAGCAGGCAATCAGCTGCACACCGAATGCTCCTCGTTCGCTCATGAACACACACATACACTCGCCCCCTGATTTTCCTACCTTTAACATAGACCAACAGAGATGAATAGAACATAAAAACGGAGTTGATAATGTCGTCTTTCCTCAGGTCAGATGCATGCAACAAATACCATCTCCCACACAAACAAACACCACAACACAGGCATGCACGTACACGCACAAAGTGACTAAGACAGATTCAGCTCACACCCCATGTCTAGGCTTTGCCAATGGCCTCTTCCTGTCTCCGTGGTGATAGCTGAGGAAAAGCTGGCCAGTGGGCGACACTGACAAATGTCCAGCTTCAACCCCACAGAGTGTGTGAGAGAGAGAGAGTGATGACAGTTGCTTCCCAGACAAGGCCATCTGCACTGCACCAGATTTAAAGAAATTGGTTCATACATTCCCCCTTTCATCTTATTTTTCTGACTTCGTTTCTGTTTTAATTCTCAAGCAACCACAAATTACCACCTCGTGTACAGTCACTGGTAATGACGGCAGCGCTGAAAGTCATATAAAATAGCCCCGGTGATGAGGTCTCAGTTTAGGTCAGTTATTGCCAGTTGTCTGTCAGGCAGTTGCTATCATGAAAGGTTAGTTCACTGCTGGTGAAGTCCATGCAGCTAAACCTGAAGGGCTCCATTAGCACAAAGCTAATGAGACAGAACCTCAGTGGGCTGTGGCGCACACACATTATGTCAGGAGCATGGGTGTGTAGGGGGTAAGAAACCGGTATGTGCGAGCGAGTGACTTATGAGGGAGCCGAAGAGGTGTGATGGAATTCATAAATGTTAAGGCTACGGGGCTCTATTTCAATCAGAAAGAAAGAAAGAAAGTACAGATTGAATGTTCAATGAATTTTTTAAACATCTGCAAGAAGTGTTGCCCAAAGCTGTTGAATTAACATAGTATGCAATGCAGGAAATGGTGGACAATATTGGAACATAGTCTTGGAGTACAGTGTAAATTACATTTTTATATTTGCTGAAGAAAGTTAATGCAAAATGTGAGTGGGACCTGCTGCTACAATGCTAAGGGGTTCTGAATGGTTGCCAGGGTGTTTCTATGCAGTTACTAAGGTGTTCTGAGTGTTTATTTAGTAAATGTGGAACATTTAGCAAGCACTGCTAATTACTGCACGTTAAAGATACAAAAAGGACTAATCTAAGCATACTGAGCTACTGAGCTGACAAACAAAAGAACCTGAATAAGTGTAACTTGATTAACAGGACCTGTCACTTCTGTGTGAACCTAGTGTGATCTAACCCAGCTGCCTTCCCTCCAAGACACACAAGAACAGAGCCAGTCATAACGCAGCCTGAAAGACTGATCAATGAAATGGACAACACCTGCTTAAACAACGGGACCCAGAACCCAAAGCACTAAAGGAATTTATTGAGATTGTGTCCTACACTCCAGGGCTACAAGCAGGCAGTTATCCAACTTGTTAAAACTACATAGCGTCATGACCTGCACTTAAAGAAAATAAACAAAGCCAACCTGCTTTATTAGGGCACAGCTGAATGATGTCAACTCTGGCACACCACCTGTGATGCAACACTAATAATCACACTGAACAGAAAGGCGGAGCTGCTCTGGCCATAACGAACCGTGACAGACTGCGCTTTAGCCTGACTCTTAGTTTGGACAGCATACAGAAAAGTCATTACCAAAGGAGCCATTTAACAACATCAATTAATCAATCATAGCAGGCAGGAAAATGATTTCGGCTAATGCCTCATCAAGAACTGCATTCTGAGCAAGTTTTGATGCAGAATGTCTCATACTTCAGAATGGGGGTAGGGTGGGGACAAAAGACAGAAAAACAACATGGGAGGGGAAACGTTCTCATTTGGATGCCGTCCCAGCCTCGAAAATCTCACTTCATTAGCGAAAGTAGGCAGAGAAACTAACAAGGTCTTGTGCTCAAAGAAACTTTTAAGTAAACTTTTATCAGCGCTAAACCGAAGCAGGAACAACAGCAGAATATCAAACGAAGATGAGGCTTGCACAGATACAAACAGCTGTCTTCAACAAGACACGCTGATTAGTGTATTTATAGATTTCTAAGCAGATCTTGAATGAGAGATTGCTGGGTCAATGCAGGACTGATTGTGTATGCAGATTATCGTACACAGACAAAGCTGATTAGGATAAGGGCCTTGTGTTGGTTTAGGCAACAAGAGAGCAATATTGATGACAGGAAATGCTTGTCAATTACCACAGGCTGCTTCACAGGTTCAGTTTTCACTCCATCTGGCTCAAACCAGCCCTCACACCCTATTTTTACACGTCAGCTTCTTTCCCCCTCATTCGCCCATTTTCTCATTGTTTCATAGAGGCGTGTATCCTCAGGTGGCCCATCTGTACAGGATGACTGTGTGTTCGTTTTCCCTCAGGACACATTAGGGGAGGGACAGCACAGCTATGAACACTCTCAGAAGGGCCCTAATCAATAGGATCAATGGAGGTGATCAGCATTATGAGCTCTGATCAGGGTCCATGTGGGGAACACACTGATCCGGTTAAGCCATTAGCAGACAGATAAGTCCACTGGGCATTATGCCCATCTATGAGGTCTGCTTATTAACACACTGCCATACGGAAACAATAGAAGCATGGAAGTGAGAGACAGTCATAAATGTAGGAGGAAGAAGGTCTGTATTTTTCTACAGTGTAGAAAAAAAGGCATTCTTGCTAACAGGACTGGCTGGTCCTGGTTAAGATGCATGACACAGGACTAGAAGCATGGTGTTGGGGGGGCGTGTGGTGGAGATGCAGGGGCTGAGACCCTGCTCTGGGTAAACACATGGTCCCATTCTGGAGGTCACCCCTCAGTCTGTGATTAAGCATGTGGATCAAACTACATTAAAAACACACAGCTTGTGTTACAGTAATCCATTTGCAGCCTCACAGTTACCAGCCACAGCCTTTAACCTGCACTCATACACACTTCTCATCAGGGAGACGATTTAAACACAAATACTGTCCCACGGTTAGAGGGACCTACAGGTCTGCTTGGTTGCCGACTGAATAAATCGTATTAATCATCAGTCCTGATGTTGTTTTTCCTGTAACTGCGTTTCATTTGTTTCCTATTTAGATGCTCCTTACTAAACAGTTTCCACAGACACTCACGTAGGCTGGCGATGGCCGACGGGGCATTAAACAGCTCCCACTATATAAAGCTACTATAAATTACACAGCCACATTAGAGGAACAGACGCTACAAAGACAAAAACAACAGACAAAAAAAGAAAGAGAGGAAAAACTAGCACTGCTAGATTACCAGATAAACCAGATGTTCCCGCAAACAGTGTCCCAGCAGCTTAACTGGCAGAGCAAGGCGCTAGCAACGTCAGAGTCATGGGTTCAGTTCCCATGGATTGATAAAATGCATAACCCAAACGCAATACGCTGGATGACAGTGACTGCTAAATACATACGTGTAAGTGAAATGCAAACAAGCTAAACATACAATGGGAAATAAACTACAAAAACGCCTCAATCTGAAATGTGTCATCGCTATCAGTTTCTCTCTCACTAAAAGAAAGACAAGGAAACAGATGGGTAGAAATGTCAGATGATGAAGGCAGACATGCTCAGCAGGGTGAGAGAGGTGTCAGATGTAGTTGCAAGAGGAATGCAAGAGAACAGGGGTGGAGAAAGGTGGGGAAAAGGGGAGGAGTCATCACATCACTGTTTAAATCCTGCATGTTGAGACAATCCTCACTGTTCTATTATGCTGCAGAGTCTACAACCTCAGACTACAGAGACTTTGCCTGAACAGAGGAAACAACCTCAAAGCAGCAGAAACTTGAGATATGAAAATTCAGAGTCTGCCTGGAAGCAATCGGAGATGGAGGAAAACTCGAGTTTACGCTGCAACAGCATGAATATATCAAAGGATCCCTCATACAAGACAGCACACCTTTGATATCCACAGCAGCTCCCTCTACATGAATACTTGGACAGCTCATCATGTGTCTTATATCCATGTTTTCTGTCCTAATTCTTAAAGAAGACAAACTAATCCATGTTAGGATGACAATCCATTCTCATGCCATTAGCAAGGACCCAATGAAACTTTGACCTTGACCTTTGTGTGTGTATAACTAACTTAGTTTAAAACTGTAGCTTGCTAAGTACTTTAAGTAACTAACATAACATAATTTTAGGTAACTTTCCCAACAATGAGACATACATATCTACATATACAGAAAAAAACAACCTAATGGATATTTAAAAATAAATGTCTAATATCTATATAGCTTACCTTACAGACAGTAGTCCATCTGCAGAGCCAGACACCTGAATAGAGAGACTGAGAAAGGCAAAGAGAGGGAGAGAGAAAGAGAGAGAGGGAGAAAGAGAGGGAGAGATCATTACTGATTCAGCTCAAAGCTCCACAAATTGAGTTCCTGCTGTTCAGGCCTCCATCAATATCACCTGCCCTCCCCCTGTAGCTCTCAGACCAAATGAGAAACAGAAGACACTAAATGGCTTCTCACGCAGCAAATAAATGTATTTAAGACACCTTGAGCATGTGTCAATGTGTCATTGACAGATCAAAGTTCAACACTGACACTTCTAATAGGCGAAATATTAAGAATAAGGATGATGTATTCTGGTAGAGACTAAACTTTACATGCCTAAAACAAACAATCCAATCTCAGGTTGCAGAATTATGGGAGTCGATCTTTGGTAACACTTGATTCT
>JAZGTI010019587.1:0-11019 GCA_036877585.1 Botia kubotai | reverse complement strand
CTATAATAATTAAGCCATTTTGGGAAATGAGCATGATTAAACATATATTGTGCAGTGGAATCTGGGTCGAGGCAGACTATAATTTCTTACAGATCAAATAAAGGGCATATTACACTCTGATAAGTGACCACATTTAAATGCAAATTTAATGTTTGTTATTATTTGACTAAAACTGTATGTATTTTGTGCAGAAGTCTTTTATTTTCTTTTTTATTCCCTGTACTCTGCTTTAGCACATTTTTCATTTCCTACTGTATATTTTTTGTGTTGTATTACCTTGTCTACTTTGGTAACATCAAGTTACTTTGGCAATATTGTAACATTAATAAAGTTTCTGTTGACTTGACTCGGAGTCTGATAGCAAGTGTGGCCTACACACAATGAAACACAATGATACTGTCACGAACATACGCAGAAAGTCAAAACTACATTTGATCAAATGTTTGCAAGGCTAATATATCAAACGGATTATCAGAGGGTTCCCACACTCCTTTCAATATAAATTGAATTGAATCAGATTGCTCAATTTAATCTGATTTTAGACCTGGCTACTATTTGGAGTCTGTTCTTAGCATTAAGCAAAATATGCACAACTAGTATCTACACAAAGACACAACTGATAATGATTAGAGATGCACAGATCGACCATCCAGGGACTGGAATCAGCTGGTCTTCTATGAGATTTATTTTGTGCCAATAATACTGAATGCAAACATTGAAGAAACAAACAAAAATAAACAATATGAAAGAAGAAAAACACTTAAATTCTGTAATGATGAGTCAGAAGTATTTGGATCCATGTGCGGCTTTATTAGAATGATCGACAGGCGAGGGTAAACAACAGTAGACAGGGTTAACACAGGCTAGACTAATCGTAATCGTGGGCAGGCAAAACATGACAGGCAGCAAGCAATCATAAACCAGATACACAATCCAAAGGTCGAGGCAGGCGGCAATAATCAAAACGATAGACAATTCAATCAAAGTGGCAGGCAGAGAACAATTCAGAAACCAAAAACAATCCAGATCATACACAGAAACACGGCAGAAGAATACAGGGGGAAAACGCTCAGAATTGTTGCAATGCACTCCGGTTTAAATAGACGGCAGGAAATGATGAACAGGTGATGAACAGGAAGTGATCAGTGGGTGTGAGATGTCTTCTGGGAAATGTAGTCCGGAAACTCCTTTCAGTATTCCGGGGAAGGCTCCCTCTGGTGGCGCAGTGCAGAAGAGGCTGGAGCCTCCACCGTAAAAGAGCCCGCACCTGCAAGCGACTCCTGGCGCAAGGAGGCGGACGGCGCCGGGGTCTACCTTGGGGACGCGGGGACGGCTTCTCCGGGTGATTCCGGTGAAATTCCACGGTCAGTGTCAATCCAGGTCACGGCCAATCCAGGATATCACCTGCGTTGACCCAAGACCTTTTCTCTGGGCCGTACCCCTCCCAATCCACCAGATATTGTAGAATGCCACCCTGGCGCCTGGAATCCAGTAGTTCACGAACTCTGTATGCCTCCTCACCATACAGTGAGGGGGCTGTTCACAGGGTACTTCCTTAGCCCCCTCGCTCAGGCCACCAGCGGGTTTCAGGAGAGACGTGGAAGGTAGGGGAAATACGATAGTTAGCGGGTAACCTTAAACGAAATGATACAGGTGTAATTTGTCTAATAATTTGAAAAGGTCCAACATACCTGGGGCTAAGTTTTTTGCAAGGAAGTCGAAGTCGGAGATCTCTGGTGGATAACCATACCCTTTGCCCTGGAGCGTAATTTGGACCCGGTCTACAATAAGTATTGGCCCGTTGAGTTTGTCTTTTGACAGCATGCAAAAGGTGGGTGTGTGCCCAGTCCCAGATCTCTTCGCTGTCTTTGAAGCTATTCTGTGACTGAGGGAAGATCAGCAGGTTTGCCCGACCAGAAAAATAAAGGGGGTTAGGAACCCAAGCACACACTTAAATGGTGTTAGTCCGATTGCCGGCTTAACTAAAAAGTTCTGAGCATATTCAGCCCACATCAAGTATCTACTCCAATCAGATTGATGCTCCTGGCAAAAAGACCTTAAAATCTAGTGACCTCCTGGTTTAGGCATTCCATTTGGCCATTTGATTGAGCATGACAGCCGGAGGTGAGGCTTACATTTACTCCTAAACTGCTGAAGAAGGCAGACCAAACTCGGGAGGTAAACTGGGGCCCTCTGTCTGATATGATGTCTTCAGGTAGGCCGTAGAATCTAAAAACATTGTTACATAGTAATTCTGCCGTTTTAAAAGAGGTGGGAAGTTTCGGGAGGAGAATGAGTCGACAGGCTTTAGAGAATCGATCGACTATAGTCAATAGTATTGTATGCCCCTGATAGTTGGGTAGATCTGTTATGAAGTCGATCGCGATATGAGACCATGGTCGTTGAGGTGTGGGAAGAGGTTGGAGTAATCCTGCAGGTAGTTGTTTAGGGTTCTTGGATTTCTGACATGTGGTACATTGTTGGATGTAACGGATCATATCAGCAGTGAGGGAGGGCCACCAGTAGCGGTTTTTCAAAATCTCTATCGTAGCAGTAATCCCTGGGTGACCAGAACTGGGTAGATCATGGACTAGAGTAAGCAGTCGTTTGCGAAAAGGCTCAGGTATGAAAGTTAGATTTGGTGGACATGCAGATGGAGGTGGCGTTTGACTATTGGCTAAACTGATCTCTGTGGAAATGTCCCGCTGTACAGGGGCTACCAACAATCTTTCAGGGATGATAGCTTCATTGCTAGAAGCTCTAGGTTCTATTTCACCTTGGCGAGAGAGTAAGTCAGCTTTGGTATTCTTTGACCCGGGTCTATAGGTGACAGTAAATTGTAAGCGGGTAAAGAATAGAGCCCACCTAGCCTGTCTGGGGTTAAGCCTTTTAGTGGAGCGCAAGTATTCAAGGTTTTTATGATCTGTTAATACTATGAAGGGATAAGCAGCGCCCTCTAACCAGTGCCTCCACTTCTCAAGAGCCAATTTCATTGCTAATAGTTCACGATTTCCTACATCATAATTTCGTTCAGCAGGTGAAAGTTTATGAGAAAAAAAGGCACATGGGTGAAGCTTGGGAGGTGAGCCGTGTATTTGAGATAGAATGGCCTCAACGCCTGTGTTAGAAGCATCTACCTCCACCACAAAAGGAAGCTCGGGATCGGGGTGCTTGAGAATGGGTGCGGATGTGAAACGCCTTTTTAAATCAGTAAAGGCCTCCTCAGCCTGTGAGGTCAATCTGGTAGTGGTCTGTTTGGTTAAAGACATGAGAGGGGCAGCGACTGTACTAAAGCCTCTAATGAAACGTCTATAAAAATTAGCAAAGCCCAAAATTCTTTCACGGTTCTTGGTTGAGGCCACTTGGAAACTGATTCTACCTTCTTCTCGTCCATAGCTACGCCATCTTGGCTAATGACATAACCCAAAAAGGAAGTGGGTTTTTCTTTTTCTTTTTAACAAAAAAAAACCCTCTGACGCAGGAGAATTTGAAGGTCTGATAAAGCCCTTAGCCAATTCTTCATCAATGTATTCTTTCATAGCCTGTGATTCTGGTCGGGAAAGAGGGAAAATACGGCCCTTAGGAGGAGTGGCACCAGGAATCAGATCTATAGCACAATCGACGGAACAATGCGGTGGGAGCCGAGAAGCTTCTTTCTTACTGAATACCTCTAGCAGATCATGATATTCTACAGGGATATCATTATTAGGATTGTCAGATAGAATCTCAATAGGAGAATAGGTTGGGTGCTTCGATGAACTTTTAAACATTGGTTGTGGCAATTGTTACCCCATTGCTGCAATTACCCCTCTCTCCAAGAAATAACGGGTTCATGTTGCCTTAGCCAAGGTAAACCTAGAATTATGGCATAAGTGACAGAGTTAATAATATTAAATTCGATCTCCTCTGAGTGAAGTACCTCTATGCAAAGCCTGATGTTCCGGGTCAATCCATCTCCTAAAGGACATCCGTCTAACGCCTCCACTGTTAGGGAACAATTGAAAAAAGATAAAGGCACATGATGCTCATGAACGAAAGTCTTAGACATGAAATTGCCAGCGGCCCCAGAGTCTATTAACGTTGTAGTAGCTCTGAGCAGCTAAGGTGCGAAAAGTGAGTGCATACTCAGCTGCGGTTGATCTCCCCTGAACGAAAGTGAGTAATTATTCACCTGGGCTCCTACCTCCTGCTGAGTGTTCAAACACCTCACGAAAACTTCGTAAAAAAGTCTCAGATGTAGGGAAAACTGAGCCGTCTAATATCCACACCGCTGTAGCCCAATCTAAAGCTTTGCCGGTAAGAAGAGAACAAACAAAAGCAATTCAACTAGAGTCTGTGGGATATAAAGCAGGTTGTTGGTTCACGAAGAGCATACATTGTAGTAAGAAAACTTTGCATTTAGATGGTGAACCATCAAACTTCTCAGGGAATGCTAATCATGGGCTTAACGGAGCATTGGCGCTGGTTGTAGTGAGGCTGCAGGGGCAGGGTTGATGGGTTCCTGAGACATTAGTCATCCTACCTGCAACGCCTTCACCAATTCCTCAGTGAGTGATGTAAGGCGACTGAGTTGTTGTTGGTGGAGAGTAAGCTGAGAGGCTTGAACTGTTAGCTGAGTCGATAGCTGTGAGAAGCCCGCTGGATCCGATTGTGGCAAAGTCTTCTGTAACGATGAGTCAGAAGTATTTGGATCCATGTGCGGCTTTATTAGAATGGTCGACAGGCGAGGGTAAACAGTAGACAGGGTTAACACAGGCTACACTAATCGTAATCGAGGGCAGGCAGAAGTCGAGAAAGGCAGCAAGCAATCATAAACCAGATACACAATCCGAAGGTCAAGGCAGGCGACAATAATCAAAACGATGGACAATCCAA
Organism: Botia kubotai; assembly: GCA_036877585.1. Classification (NCBI taxonomy): domain Eukaryota; kingdom Metazoa; phylum Chordata; class Actinopteri; order Cypriniformes; family Botiidae; genus Botia; species Botia kubotai. Next base: position 6,144 of record JAZGTI010019587.1, on the reverse strand, counting down.
TTAACGTGGCAGGCAGAGAACAATCGAGAAACCAAAAACAGAAAAACACATCATACACAGAAACACGGCAGAAGAATACAGGGGAAAAGCGCTCAGAATTGATGCAATGCAAACAAGACTTCGCAACGAATTATATTAAATGTCCGGTTTAAATAGACGGCAGGAAATTATGAACAGGTGATGAACAGGAAGTAATCAGTGAGTGTGAGATGTCTTCTGGGAAATGTAGTCCGGAAACTCCTTTCAGTATTCCGGGGAAGGCTCCCCCTGGTGGCGCGGTGCAGAAGAATAACAAATCGTAACAAATTCAATGGCAAAAGTGTAACCCTGTTTTTTTCCTTTTTCGCAAATCATGGTTTATGAATGCACTAACAGAGTTTTCACTTACTCTTTCACAGTTTTCATTTTCAATCTGCAAATTTCAGTTCAGATGCTCTCAGATGTTTGAATTCATATTATCACTCTTATATAGTAAATATGTAAATATGCAAATGAGATTCAGGAGCTATGCAGAAGATTTTCCAAAAATAACATTTACATCTTTTTTTACATCTCATGCCTTCAGAAGACTATAGGAATGTAATAAAGTTATTGTACATCACAGCAGTTTCTCCTTCACTGATATGATTATCAGTTGATTGGGATTAATAATAAATTAAAACTGTCACAATCATGGGGCAGAGCATTTCTAAATTACTCATTCTAAGAGACTGTAAGACTTGATTTAAACAAAACAAATCAATCATTAATGCATTTTCTCTCGTGTGATCATCGACTTTTAATAATTAGCCAAAGGACCCTTCTGCTGTTTTGTCTCTCACTTGTCTCTACACAAGGTGTTTATTTAAGAGTTAATACACATCATGCCTAGGTATTTTAAAACCTGCATGCATTATTAAGAGTTGATCCATATTATATATACTGACATTCTTTTAACACCATAATCACACCATCGGAAATGTTGACTTCCCAAAGTAATTTCATGACAACTACCCTAGTACTAATTATAATAGACAACACTATACTACAACACTGATTACCCAGCCAAATTGCAGTACCAATATCAGTAGTTCATGCACAGCTGCTTCAGCAAGCCAAGTGATGGATGACTTCAGGTGTAGCAATCAGAATTTCCACCTGTGATCCATTACAATAGTTTGCCTTAGTAATGCTAAAGGTGTGTGTTTGAATCTGCACGCTAAGACAGTCAATGACTGACCAAAGAATTCAAAATGAGTCAGTCACACACATCCAGTCTGGTCAATATTTGTAAAGAGAGAAGATATAGAAACAAATATTTGGGAGTCAAATGTCTGCCGTTGGCCCTGTGAAAATGGGTTTGTTGTATGTAGTAATTACTTTGCACGGTTCAGGTATTAGAGTATATTAAAGATTGATTTTGCTGATGATATGTCTGTTTAGGCAGCTGAACCAACATTGATGTCTCTTTGTCAAAGCATGCTCGTGGATGACTTATTTGCCTGCAAAATCAATGAATTAAATGTGTGGTTCTCTGCCAATGCACGCTTATTTCAAGCCTAAAGAGAAAACAAATTTCACCAGATACTCCAGAGCAGAGCCGTCATCAGCAGGGGACAACAGGGATCGGGGCCCAGTGATGAGGGCAACCCACTAAACAAATATTTACACTGCTAGGGCCCATCCTTGTAATTTTGTCCTGAGCCCCATGAATTCTAGCTGTGCATGATTAAAGGAATATTTCAATTTTAACAGATATATGCCCAAAAATATATGTATTTTGGTGTAAGTAACATAGTCACTTCATACTTTCTCATGAAAAGGGTCAGTACTTATATACACTGGATAGGGCAAATTAGCCAGTGAATAAAACATAGACTGAGCACAACTGCCTCAATCAGATGAGGATTTTAAAGATTGTCTCAGAACTTTGCTTTTAAAAACAGAAAGCTGAGTGACATGTAATTCATTTAGATTTGTGATTGCAACAAGTTTAGATTGTAAATGTTGGACAGTTTACCTGCTTAACATGGCAAGCTTATAGACACTAGAAGTAAATTTAGGAAGGCCAAGCTCATGGGTACTAATTAATTGTGATATGATAACAAATCAAAAACCAAAAAAAAAACCATCACTGGGAAGCTAAGAACAAGAAAAAATCTCAAAAAGAGAATAGCACATTGACTTACACATACCCCCATCATGAAGATGGAACAGAGGACTAGTTTTGCATTGCTGTCTGGTTCATTTGGATATTAAAATCAGACTCTTGCAGTGGCACTGCAAATTCATTTAAGAGCTTCACGGCTGACATTAAGCTTTTAAATAGGAAAACATTGAAGCCAAATGGCAGGCGTTTTAATTCATTGCCAAAGATTTACAGAAAATGCTGATGGGTATTAGTCTATTAGTTATTGGGCACACCACAAAACTCTCTTTACACAGGAAGACAGTGACTGTTTATCAAACTCAGAGCATATGATAATGAATAACTGTAATCAAATAAATAAAACATATATTTGTACTTTCACCTGTGAAACGTGACTTAAGCCAATTAGGTCAAAGATAACATTGCAGAAATGCAAAAGTTTCTTAGTGTGTCACGTCTACAATGAGCTTTTACTCATGGTGTATTGGTCACATCTTCCACACATGGTTCAAGTAGACACACACATTTGAATCAATAAGTCTTTGAAGTTTACTTATGTTGGGAATTCTTCAATTTAAGATTAAATCTATAAGAAAACACACGGTAATGATAAAGTAAAGGATGCTTCCCACTGTGACATTAAAAGATGAGCTGTAATCTTGGGTAAATGTTTCATAGCAAAAAGGTATGATGAAAGTAAAAAAACACAGACTCTTGAACCATGATCCATCATACGATGCAGCTGAATGGACACTGTCCATTAACACGCACACTCCCGCATACACATGCTTATGTTTAACTAAAATATAAATGGACTATATAAACCAAGTCTCCTTCAACTGTAAAAGAAAAAACAAATAAATGTTGTTTTAAATAAATGTATTAATTTATTTATTAACATTTCATATATTTAGCCAACTATATAGCCTATTTAAGCTTTTAATTCATCACTTTTTCCTTCCCAAAAGTGTAACATAATTTCTTAGGTCATGTATTTGTTGCCAATGTTTGGCTAGGTTAGAAACACACTGACTAGCTGTTAAGTCATACAATCACAGAGCGAGGCAGATAACGGGACTCACTTTAGCCGCGGGTGTGCGGGTCCTGATGACTGAAGTCGCTTCAGAAGTTAGTGGCGTGTGAGAACGCCTCCGCTTTTCTCCGCTTATGTGCGCTAGTTATTAAGGGATCCGTCAGTGGATTTACAGTCCAGCTAGGCTGTTTACCACACGCATCCCTACTCTCAAAAGCAAAAACGTGTTTTCTGGTTGTTTCAAGAACGATTGAACGTAAAATGTAAGCAAAACAACAGCTGTGATTAGTTCCCTGCTGAACTTCGCTTATTTAAAATTGTATTCCTGGATGCGCTATGTCAAAACTGTGTCATAAAGAGTTTCCACTTCTCTGTAATCGCTTTCTTCCGCCTGGCTCCGGGGATGAGCCTAAGGATGACGGATAGGCGTCGATAAGTCACTCAAGATCGGTGGAAAGAGTGTGTGTGGGGGAGAGAGGGAGGAATAACGTAACGGGAGGGACTTAAGCATCATGACGCTTAAGCACATGAGAGTGAGTAGGAGAGGGAAAAAGAGAGAGCGACCACACTCTTCTGCACTCGATCTGAATCTAGTATTGCGGGATATACTATTAAGCCGTATGGGGTAAGTTGTCATTATGGACCTGGCACTGACCTATCACATTCAACAATAATTATTTATTATTATTACAATTATTTGTTGGCCAAAACAAGTGCGTGGATATTTTTTCACATGTTTCTAAATTCTAATAAGGACATTTCGTTAATAACAGACTACCTAATATGGATAAATAAACTCAGCTTGAATAAACAAACCATATTGAGTGTCAGACTGTGAGAGAAGCGACTCTGGATCCCTCTTGTGGTGAAGCTCCTAAATGTCACACACAGGCTTTTTTTACTTTAGAGACATCACGAGTATCTGGGTATCAATGTTAGGTCATTATTGTTAACATTGTAGTGAAATTTACTTTTCATTCCTCTAATTGATTTTAAACACAATCACGCAAATGATTGTTTCGATTTGTATCCAAATAATTGGTTCCATTATCGGTTGACCTCTAGTTTTAATACATATCATACTAATATAAACATACTGTATACCATTGAACGACTGTTTAAATGTAAAGTAAGAAGTAATGTAAATGATATCCCAGAAGTCTTTAACATAGAGACTGTGCAAACATCAAACAGACATAACACAGATTTACAGATAAACAGATAACACAGATAAATGCAGAAAGGGGGACTTTGATTGTAACAGTGCTGTCAACACATTATACACCCGCAAACATACACACTCTTTTTCTTTTTACACAAAGAAGCTCAAAAATTCTTCAAAAATAGAAAAAATCAAGAAACCACATCCCATGTTTTTTAGTCTTTAAACTTTAAATATCAAAACATGCTGAGACGTTACCAAGTCCTTTTCTATTCTATTACCATGAAAAAGTAGAACTCTTAATTGTCTTTAACATAACAATTGTAAGGAGACATGGAGTCATGAGGATCCATTTGCAGCTTTTAATCAGAATGGTCAAAAACAGGTAGGGTCAAAATACCGGCAAACGGTGTTATGAGGAATAGGCAAAATCAGAAACGATAATACAGGCAGTGGTCGAGGCAGGCAGCAAACAATCATAGACGTTAAACAGTCACAGTTCAGGGCAAGCAGCAAACAATCCAAAAACATAATCCAAAACAGAGTCAAAAAGGCAGGCAGCAAACAATCAGAAAAACAATCAGAAATAATCCAAACAAGAAAACCAGGTAAACAACAAGGGATAACACAAATGTTATCTGGGGCAAAACAAGACATCGCACTTAGTGTAATGAGTCCAGGGTGTAAAAAGGCCGCTTCATTGGAGACAGGTGTACCAAACAGGAAGTAATCAGCCCCAGATACGGGGCCCATGGGAATTGTAGTCCAAATCAGTGTTAGTACTCTGGAGAAGGTTCCCTCTGGTGGCGCGGAGGAGGCAGAGCGGGAGCCTCCCCCTGTGAGCAGCTCCTGATGCAAGGAGGAATTGACGCCGGGGTCTTCCTCGTGGCCTAGGGGCCAACCTCTCAGGATGAGCTCTGTGGAATTCCTCTTTGAGGGTAGGGTCCAGGATATCACCTGCGTTCACCCATGAACGCTCCTCCGGGCCGTACCCCTCCCAGTCCAGGAGGTACTGGATCCTGCCACCCCGGCGCCTGGAGTCGATGGAGTCGAGGCTTCCTCGCCGTCCACCATGATGGGAGGGGTCTGTTCCTCCGGCTTTCCAACCGGGGCACCAGCGGGCTTGAGCAGTGATACATGAAATATAGGAGAAACACGATAGTTAGATGGAAGTTCTAATTTGACAGAAACTGGATTAATTAGTTTTAGAATTGTGAAGGGACCCACGTACCTCGGGCTGAGTTTCCTGCACGGTAGTTGGAGGCGGAGATCATTAGTTGAGAGGCACACCTACTGGCCGGGAGCAAAGTTGTGACCGGGCCGTCTGTGAAGATTGGCCTGTTGCGTCTGGCGTCTAACTGTGTGTAGTAAGTGGGTGTGTGCTCTCTCCCATACCTCCTCACTGCGTTGCAGCCAGTCTGTGATGGAGGGAAGAACGGTAGGCTCCCCGGACCAAGGAAATAGAGGTGGCTGGAACCTGAGGACACACTTGAAGGGAGTCATACCGGTAACAGGCTTGACCAAGGAGTTCTGGGCATATTCCACCCACATGAGATATCTGATCCAGTCAGTTTGTCTTTGGTTGCAGTATGATCTGAGGAATCTTATGATTTCTTGGTTAACTACATGCAGCCATTAGCACACAACAGTCTACACATCCAGATGCTGCTTTTATTGTTGCGGGTGACTTTAACCACTCCAGCTTAAAAACAGTGCTCCCTAGGTTTCACCAGCACGTTTCCTTCCACACCAGAGGAAACAAAACCCTGGATCATGTTTATTCAAATATACCTGGAGCTTACAAGGCTACCCCCCTCCCCC
>JAZGTI010019586.1:0-11020 GCA_036877585.1 Botia kubotai | reverse complement strand
TGTTTCACAGTGGGGATGGTGTGTTCAGGGTGATGAGCAGTTTTACTTTTCCGCCACACATAACGCTTTGCATTTAGGCCAAAAAGTTCAACTTTGGTCTCATCTGACCAGATAACCTTTTTCAACATGTTTGCTGTGTCCCCTACATGGCTTGTGGAAAACTGCAAACGGGACTTCGTATGTCTTTTTCAACAATGGCTTTTTTCTTGCCACTCTTCCATAAGGGCCAGATTTGTGGAGTACTTGACTTATAGTTGTCATGTGGACAGATTCTCCCACCTGAGCTGTGGATTTCTGCAGCTCCTCCACAGTGACCATGAGCCTCTTGGCTGCTTCTCTGACCAGTGCTCTCCTTGCTCTTGCTCTCCTTGCTTGGTCTGTCAGTATGGGTGGACGGCCATGTCTCGGTAGGTTTGCAGTTGTGGCATACTTGTTCTATTTTTGGATGATGGATTGAACAGTGCCTTGAGATGTTCAAAGCTTGGGATATTTTTCATAACCTAACCCTGCTTTAAACTTCTTCACAACTTTAACCCTGACCTGTCTGGTGAGTTTCTTGGTCTTCGTGATGCTGTTTGTTCACTATTGTTCTCTAACAAACCACTAAGGGCCTTCACAGAACAGGTGTATTCATACTGAGATTACATTACACACAGTTAGACTATATTAACTAATTAGGTGACTTCTGAGGGCAATTGATTGCACAAGATTTTATTTAGGGGTATCAGAGTACAGGGGGGCTGAATACAAATGCACGCTACACTTTTCAGATTTTTATTTGCTTAAAATTTTGAAAACCATGTATCGTTTTCATTCCACTTCACAATTATGTGCTACTTCGTGTTGGTCTATTACATAAAATCTCAATAAAAAACATTTACGTTTGTGGTTGTAATGTGACAAAATGTTGAAAAGTTCAAGGGGTATGAATACTTTTGCAAGGCACTGTAGAAAACAAACAAACGTAACAGAGGATGAAACAATTACCCTGGCACCAGTATCTGGCACATATACCCTAGCAAAAGGATTTCTAGTGATTTCTTTAGATTTCTAGTAACTAGAACTACAGTAACTGCATTTGTGTGTAAATAATTTCCATCGCTTGGCCTAAGGGCCTTATTGAAACATCAGGTAGGTTTTGTTCTCCTGGCTTTGCACATCTGGCTTTCCCAATCCTGGTCCTGGTGTATCCCCAACATTACACATTTTTGATGTCTGACACAATTAAAACAGTCAACTCCCTAGGTCATGAGTCAGTATCCTGTACAAAAGTTCAGACACTGGTAAGAATCTTTGTTCACTACACATTGGGACTCAATGATGACTCATTTTCCAGTGATATCTGTTTGAACTCACATTGTAAAAGGTCACCATTGCTATTTATTACAAACAGACAATAACATAATTTATGTATTTTATGCTGTTTAAAGTACATTATAAGATACTTTGATTATTCTATTACATATCTGTGCAGCCGAATATTAAAAATAAATATAAACAAGATTCTATCATGTGTCATGATGTATAAAAAGTTTGGCTCACGAAATTGCAAGCTAAGATGCTTCAGATAATGTGATGTAATTTCCATGTCGAATGCATGGTCAATAATGTGACTGGCAGTATATATTTTTCAGTTATTTTGGTGTTATTAGGCACAGCTGAGTGAACGACAATTGTGTATATGTATATGCTGAAATTTTTGTGGAAACTAAAATGCATGTGCAGGTTTCTTTACTTTCTGAACGAGTTTGTACCCAAGATTTGCGTTTACATCAGCATAAATCATGCCACAGTTCCAGTGCAACCGAACGAAGACCACCTCCTGCTGGTAGTCTTGGGTTTGGTACCCTGATGCGCTCCCAGGTCTACATGACAGCTATTACATAACCAGTTTTTACCATTACCCATAAACCATTCCCCCTTTTGAACTAAACTGTGAGTGTGAAAGCACCCTGAGACTGGCCCTTAAAATGGCCGACTCCCTGATTACTGAACTAGGGATCTGTTTGAGACACACAGAGAGTCTCTGATTTCACCATGACATCCAAAATATGTAGCGTTGTGGGTACTTTGGGGCCAAGACTGTAAAACACTAGCTTAAAGATACAGTCCACCCAAAACTCTCATAAAATGATCATTTACTTACTCCATGCTTGCCAACATGCTGATGCTTCGAAAAGCACATGCATAACAATCATGAATGTCATCATAAAAATAATCCATAGTAATACATTCCATAAGAATTCATGAATGCTGTCTGAAGGGAAACAATATCAAAGTTGCTGAATTCAGATTCCTCTAAATTGAGATTAACTAAGATTCTAAAAATGGCAGCATTGGTTAATATAAAATCCCTACAGACTAAACTTTGCAAACCTTTAAATACAAAAGAAAATAAAACAGCTTGTATCAAATTTTGCCTTATTTATGGTTGATGTGTTTTTAGAATAATGTTTGATTTGTTTTTATTTTTAGGTGGGATTCTTGATGTGCTTAGTCATTCTCTTTATAAGTAAGTATGGAACATCTGCTAAATACCATTAATAACTTGCAGAATGGTCACGTTATAAAAATATTTATGGTTATTTAAGTATGGTTTTTGATGCTGTTGGCTTATTCTCTTTACCTCTTCTGTTGCTCTTCATTTTTCAGAACTGTGTCCATGTTACTCGTGATGCAATGAAAAATCTTCACAGAGTCATCTTGTGGTGAACAGTGTAACTGCAGACTAGAGATTATACCTTTCAACTAATAGAGCAATAAGAAGTTTGGTTGTCCACATCTAGAGATTATGCCCTGTGGCCATGTAATGCCTCTTTAAAGGTGACTTTACAGAATACATTTAATAATTAAAAACATAATTTAAGGATTTAGTGCAATTATTTGTGTACAGTTCGTTCTTCTCTCTCTTTATAAACTGTTACCATGGTATTAAATAAATAAATAGATATTGGACTGTAGCGAAGAATGATCAGTTTCATGGCTGTATTTTCATTGTGCTTAAACAATGCCCACAATTGTCCTGACGACAGCAGTGGTGATTATATGCACCTGTGTAAGAAATCAACACTAGTTTGATGCCATATACTATTTATATTCCAAATAATAGAAAGATAAAACAAACAAAGATTGGTTTGAGATAGCATCAAAGTCAGTATATTAGAACAATACTCATCATTTTCCTACACTTTCATTGTAATTGTTTCTAATCAACACACTAGTTTCTATTCAGTATAATAAAACTCTACATATACTATACACTTTGACATATACTGTTGCTGCCACAAACACAACAGAAACAAAAACCCTCTCTATTTATGTGTGAAACCCTAGATCTGTCTAAACCTAATCTAGATTGCGGATCTCTATTACTGAATTCTTGAACTCTATTTATGTGAATTCATGGTGTGTTTTGGAGCAAACAAAAAGTAAAAGGTTTACAGAATGTTTTGCTATATATTCAAGGTTACTTTCTGCAATAGACAAATCTAGAAAAGAAGGTCCTGTCTCATTCAGAAAAAGCAAATAGGCTGGAAAAATAAATGTTTCTTTTGTGTTTTTTTGATAACCTTTTGCTGGCTTTTCTGTTTGATCTAGTTGACATTTTCTACCTTCTAACACCAAAAACAACCCCCACTTCCTCTATTTTCAGTTTTTGGAAATCAAAGCATATACAGTAAACATTTAGAGGTAATATCTTTGCTAGAATAATGTATGTCACTCCTATCTTCTTGTTGTGGAGTGGTCTATTAAAAAATAAAGACAGTTTACGCAACACAAAGGTTTACTGGCACATGAAAAGGGGTGTTTTAAACTTTAATATAAATTAAGAGCAGCTAAAATACTTTTAGATTTAAATGGAGTGTTTTTTAGTAACTTGCTTCAGTTTAAAGATTGAAATACATTCTACTGTTTCACAAATAATATATTACCTGATTTAAATTCAAAGACCTGCTAATATGCCTATTTCTCACTTTGCAGATGTGAAGAAATAGGCATATTTGTTTGTTTTTTTTAGTATTGACTAATTCCAGCATTGCCAATAATAAGTGTTTTCTCTTATTTTCTTTGGTGGAATGATATTTGTTATTTGTTTGTCACTAAACAAATATATTATATGATTTAGACCCATTTAATACAAATAATTAATGTTTTATCACAATCCCACTTATTACTTAATGTTTTAAGCATATCACAGATAAAGCAGTTTCTTGTATGTCATGCTTAACAATGCCCTTTATCTGTGACCTATTTACAATACAGTATGGCCTCTCATTCCTTAATACTTATACTTTTAATGGTTTGATGCATTGTGGTGATTATTTACTGTCATGTGCATAAAATTATGAATTATACTGAGCTAACGTCATTGTACAACCAATTATTTCTTCTGAATGCTAGCCAACGATTATTGGCTAATCATGTGTGTGGTAAAGCAACATTCTAGTGCGGTGACACAATCTTAATGTTTAGATCTCTTTGTAGTTGGTTGTGAAGAGTGTGGTGAGGAAACCCTGCAGATCCACCACTGTGGAAAATAGAAGATACTTAATATTCTGGTGGTATATGATCAGCTCGTTATAATGTTTTTGGTTTTCTCTCCATACTGTCTGATAAAAAGAAAACACAGCTGAGCTGAGATACCTCTTATACCTTCATTCCTCAGGCTATTAAGAGAAAGCTAAAAGAGTCGCAGATCTGGAAAAACTACAGATTATCCTCAGAGAATCACTATAAGTAAACACATTCAAGCATAATGCTGTTGAACAGGCCATGTTTTGCCAAGATGCCAACTGTTAGTTTTCTGCTGTAAACAGATAAGACGCCTTCACTCAACTTGTATGGAGACCACTTTTTTGGATAAAGAGGCATTGTAAGCTTTAACCAGCCGGACTACAAGGGTGGTACCCCATCTGTGTTTACCCTCTGGATGGCTGTTTAGGTGGTATCATCTGCTACCTTTTTTCCATAGTAGCATGTATGCACAGTATTGCAGTGGGTAAGAACTCCTCTCTGCTCACATGGGGTTGCCAATGGTTAAGATTTTTCCAAGTCACACTCTTTTCTGATGTAGTGTGGCATCTACCTGCTATCTCTTAAAGTGACACATATGCCAGGTCGTTTGAACACAGGAGCAGATCTTCTAAGAACCCTGTGTCAGTGAATTATGTTACCAAGTTTTATTTTCACAGGGACTTTTTTGCCGTTAAGATTTGGGAGGCTGTCCGAGTCCTATTCTTTGCTATGTTTTGGGTGGAGTGCATTAGGAGGGTTTTCCTTTACTGTAATTCTTGCTCAACCCATTGAAAACATGATTTGCAGACATCATTAGCCTTTTAGCGGACACCCGCTAATTGCACATAAACTGCCTTGTCCAAGTAAAGATGAGGTTCTGTATGCCCAGCCAGAAATGTGGGTCTTTCCATTGTATTAAAGACACACCTTTTAAAAGAATAAATACTTCTTGTGGAAATGACTCTCACATTGTAACAACAACACTGGGTGGCAACCCCAGTGTGATTAAGTTTGAAAAACCTATTTAATTACACCAGGGTTTCCACCCAGTGTTGCTGCTACACAGGATCAGAGTGCTACAGTCCATTCCATTTTTGTTAAATGGTGTGTCCTTCTGCTGTACCTATATCAACCAAAAAAAAAATCTGTTTAATGTAAATTTAATTTTATAATATTAGCACAGCATAATTATTAGACTTGACTGAAATGTCATGAACTATTCCTACTTGTTACGTGGTATTACTGTACTTAAAAATCAGTTTTAATTTCCCTTTTTCTTTACCATCGGCCATTTTATTGTCTGTTTTATCTTGACTGCTGTTGGTATTTTATCACAGATCATCTCTTACGATATCCTGCACATGCGTTTTGGCATCAGGTGCTTTGGCCTTGTTATCTGATCATGTGAGCACATGCACACGTGCCTTCTTCTGATACAATGTAATCAGTAACACTGGCCAGGGTGTCACGCCATCTCCAACCTCATGCCTTTGTGACTTTTTTTCTGAAGTTGTTTAGATTCTGGAAAAGTTTTCTTTAGCAACGTGTATCACCCACAACAATCTCTGAATGGCCGTGTCATCTATGTGTCTGCTCCTACTGCTGACACTTCAGTATGGTAATTCCTCATTTGAAACAACAGCCGTAAATAACCATAATTACTGTACCTGTTGGATTAATTTCTTATTTATTTTATAATACTTTAAATTTTTATTTTATGTTAATAATCATTAATAAATATTATTAATAATTATTTATTCATCTAGATTTTTCTCAGGTCACCCAAGAACAAATGGTCACATGCCCAGGAATATTCAACCATGATCGGGTTTGGAATATCTAAAAAGTTTAAGGTATAAAAACGTTTAAAGTATCTTGTGCATTGCATTCCTGTAGCTCAGTGGTTAGAGCATGGTGTTAACAACGCCAAGGTCATGGGTTCGATCCCAGGGATTGCACATACTTAGAATCAATGTATAGTGATCAATGTGTAGTATAATGCAATGTAAGTCGCTTTGGATAAAAGCGTCTGCTAAATGCTAAATGTAAATGTAAATTGTGTACTTTATTATGCTTCAGGTTCAGTGTCTGCCATTGCTAGTTCAAAAAATGCATCCAAACCTTTTGTTATATTGTTTCTTAAAAATGCTTGCATATCTGTCGTTCGAACCACACACAAGTGGTGAAGTAATAATATCTACTACTTAATCCATTTGAGATCAAATGATGTCAGATTATTGCTGTGAATAACAAACATGGACTCTGAAAACTACTTTTTTTGTTCTTTGTTGTTCTGCTTTATTTGCAGATGTTTCATTCAATCACAAGATCCCTCTTACCTCACTCTTAAGGCACGCTCTTCAGAAACAGTGCTTTAATTCTCTTGACTAAATAAAAGAGTGAATTAAATTTGTATATATTTGTATTGATGGATATAGAACATACTTTGTAAGTCTACATGCCAAACTAAAAGAACTGCGCCTTTAACCGCAACTTTGCGATGCTGTTTGCAAATGTTAGTTGAAACAATGGTTTTGGGAAACACCAACTTGTTGAACTGTGCTGCTAACATACGGACTTGCGACCATTTGGGAAATGCACCCCTGGTCATACATGTAACTCTTGGAATGCCTTGCCCAATCAGATTCTAGAATTGAAACTAACTATTGTATAAAAACATTTAAACCAATATCCTATACTATGTATTTTGTTTGTATGTATTTATTATAAAATCAATTGGATAATTTTATGAATTGGAGTCATACAAAGTTATTGTAATTATATTTTTTTTTTTACATTTACATCACAAGTAATTTGTTGTAAAAATCTACAATAAATGTAGAATAATATGTACACAAACTTTTATTTCTATTTAACTAAACATGAAAGTGAAAGTTGGTGCTGGTTACAATGTTCACACATTGTAACCAGCTGGTGTGATTGAATGAAGGTGGGGACTAATTTGCATTAGTATACTTAATGAAACATACACTAAATGAAGCAAAGGTGTAGAACATGAAGCTGGTGTGTATATATTGAAGGATAATCTTTAAGTATACGTTAATAACAAAACTCAGGAATTTAGGAACACAGGAGAAACAAGCTTACACATTAACCAAAAATAAATGAACAAAAAATGACCAGAGAGAGAACTGAACAGAGGGTATACACAGGAAACAGGTGTGAACTAATCTGTAACCAAGAAGACGAAAAATAACTGATTAACAAGATAATTCAAATTAACATGAAAAACAAAAGGGGCCCGAAAACACAATTGAAAACAAAGAACAGAACATATCCGTGACATTAACAACCCCCCCCCCACGCAAGACACATCCTCATGCCATACACCCAGTCCAACAACTGCAGGAGGAAGGAGGTCTGAGAGGAGGTGAGGAGATAGATGAACCCCAAAGCAGAGCTGACAGATGGAGGAGTCAGGGTGGAGCCTTCCTGGGCAGAGCTCAGGGGCCAACCGACAGAGGTGGAGCTGTGGAAGAAGTCCCCAGTATGGTCTAGAGTCCAGGGAGTCCAAAGGGGTGCCATTGACTTGTGGGCCAGAGGTGAAGATGTGATAAATGTACGATGTGATAAATGTACGTTAAACTTGTAACTGTTGGTGGCGCTACAGAGTCTGAGATAGAGACTCCATATTTGGTATGGAAACATTTTAGACTATCCTCTATCTGTGTGCCAGTTTTATAACTTTCCTATGTACAGTTCTATGGGGTGGAGCTAAGAAGCTTCAATGCACCACCCGAGGTGGCAGACCCTGAGGGTTGGAAAGAGCCAGGGAACAAAACTGCAGAGGTCTAATGGGAACAAGGGAGCCAACAAGCTGAGCGGTCAGAGTGATGACTGCTGATGATGGCAAAGGCTCTGGGGAGTCAGCTGGTGTCTTCCTCAACAACTCCCACGGTGAGGGTGAAACAACATACCCACAGTGCAAAGTAGATAAATTTAATGTTCCCTCCTCAGTCAGTAGCATCTGGGCCAGGATGTTGTCCATCCTACTCCTAAAAAGCTATTGCAGAAGTTCATTGTCCAAATGACATGATAATTAACTCAAATTAACATGAGAAACACAAGGAACCCAAAAACACATGAATGAAAACAATGAACAGAAAGTAACAGTGAAATAGAGTTGCATTCAAACTATTTTAGGGCATAAATACATTTTACAGGTAAAACATTATTATATATATTTTATTATAATATATTTTTTTATTTCTGTTATCAAAGATGAGTTTTAAGAGATACAATTATTAACTACAGTGGGACTTTAATACATAATGCAGTATTTTCAAAGATTGTACTTGTGTCAAGATAAGTTGGGAAGTTTTTACATAACTTTGGCAAATGATTATCAGACAGGTAAAATAGGAACATTGTTCAGTGATCAGTCAGAGTATAAAGCAAAACATCTGCTTGCTCACATATCTTATGTAACATTTGATGATGTTGGAAGGAAATATTTTAGAAGAAGAAGAATTTTGTCTGTTTTGATAATCTAAATAACTGAAACAGATAAAACTGATATAGAGTGATTCAGAGATCATGTGAAATGTGTTACGCCTAGAAAAAAAAACAATAGAGCTATGTGATGGCATATAAAGACTGAACAACCCATTTTGTTTGGCCAATCCTGTTCTCATTCCATTCCCTGTTCTCTCTGTTAACTCTATAAAACCTGGTAAACAAATAAAAAGAACTTGCTGAATTACATTAAGAATATAAAGGTTTAGCACTGGCAAGGCATTCAATGTTGCTCAGAGATCACACTAAACAGAGTTCTAAATTAAGGTTTGGGAGGTGCATATATATCTAACCACAACCCTGTCCTGGGTGGCTCCAGGACAGGGTTAAGAAACACTATGGTAACATTATGAGAAAAAATTCTTCGGGACTAATGACACCATTTACAACCAAACCCTTGATGTTAGGGTGTTTCATTTAACCATAGATCTGCATTTACAGTAATAGCCCGGGATGATCTGATACAATGAATCAAGTTTAAAATTATGGTGCACATTGCTGTCCATCTCTATTTGGCTGAGTTGTGACTGCATTGTGAATATTATTTTGCCTTTCCTTATTTTGCTGTATTCCTTAAGACTTATTGTTGCCAAAGAATTATGTTTCACACAAGGGGTTAAATATTTTCTGACAGCACAATGGGCTCACAGTATTTACACTTTATGTTTCACTTCTGATTGTATTTTGCTGTATGATTTGGTTTGCACATGACAATTACACTTGGCCACAAAAATGTCTGTTGATTCATTTAAAAATGATGTATACATTTGCTAGACAGATAGCTTTCTGATGCTATATGCAAATTTGATAGATTTTACCTTCTGTTATAATATAATGCCAGGCATCAAAATTGTGCGGTACTTGATGTGAAACCAAATACAGGAGCTGTTATTTGCTATAATTTCTTTCCATCTTTAGGCCCAAAAACTTCCATAGTCTTACATACAGCTGATCTGTTTGGGAGGAATAAAGCATACACGTGGCCTGACAAACAGATTCATGTTTGGCAGTATTACATTCAATTCAATTTGATTTATATAGCGCTTTTTACAATGTTACATTGCTTCAAAGCAGCTTTACATAGAGAAACAAAGAATAATAATAAAACACAGAACAAATGTCAGACATGTTAATGGTATTATTGCAAATAATATGTGTGTGATAGGACTAATTACATATTGTAACGGTGGGCCGGTTGTGTTTGTGGTGAAAATAACTACGGAACACAGAACTAAACAGTGAACAGTATTTAATAAAAGAACAAACAAGGAAAACAACACAAACACTAACCGTAAAAATAGTGAGGTGACGACAAATGCAAAACACAAAAACAATCCACAATGAAACATACAACACAGATCCGAGGCAAACGTATCCAAAAGGGGTAATCCAAACTCGACATCCAAATCCAAAATCCAATAATCCAATAAACCAGGGAGTACATGAAAGATAATCAAATACATGAAACCACCGAAAACAACGCTAAACACCAACACTAGAACATACAAAACACGGAACTTAAATACAATCATTAATCATGGACAAACAGGTGATGACGATTAACAAAACCAGGAAGTGAACACAGATGACCCAGGAAACAGAAAACAACATGTCATAATAAGAGCCTGGACTCCCCGCATAGCGTGGGAGTCCGGCTTCGTAACACATATACTAGGTCTATAGTATGTTTATGAACAAAGAGCTGACTGAACTGATAAAGCCACAAAATTGTTGAGCAAAATATATGCATTCCAGCTTACATAAGGATGGCATAAACATCTTACAAAACAACATCTTATGGGACAAACAACATCTTATGGGACAGGGCTATAGGGGATTTGCAATAGTACCATGAACTACACAACATGCAAAAGCAGCATACATACATACATACATAAAATATATACCATAAAATATTGGATGTTTACAATTTACAAAACAAAACCCTAGGCCAAGTTAGATGTCAGCA
>JAZGTI010019585.1:0-11022 GCA_036877585.1 Botia kubotai | reverse complement strand
TTTCCATTTGGCAATTTACAGAAACAGCAATTAAAATAAAATAAGTTTCACCATGCAAAGAGAGAAACAACTGCTATAGTTTTTACCACTCGGTTGCATTAGCATGAAAATAATAAATCTACATGTAACTCTCTCTTCTGCAAGAGATATCTGAGTGATTGTGCAGCGCTGTCCGAGGTAACACAAATCTAGAGAGAACAAGCTGCTTGCAGGCAATGTTAACGTGAAAGACTGGAATATGAGTTAATTTTTACATCTTTCTTTTGTCGTTGTGTCCAAATATTCCTCAGGTTATACATATGGGGCTACAATTGCCAAATTGTTACAGTTACCCTTAAAAGTGTCCATGTCTTCACCTCCTGTATCATCTGTTCAGTTGAAATACTTATATCCTAAAGCATAGTTTATATCATATACTGTTGTTTCAACTGAGAGGTCAGAGGTTTCATCTAATATTTGTATGTGGTAGGGCTACACAAAGCTGTGGGGTCTGGTCTCTGAGAGTCGAGATTATAGCTCAAGAGTTCAGTTCACACGGAAGCTGCATGGTCTAACATGGATCGTATTGGATGAACCTCTTAAAGCATACAGTGCATCAGCAGGACCCCAAAAAATCAATATCGCTGGACACGTTTAAGCGTATCAGAAGTCAGAGAAGCGTATGAGAAGTCAGAGGTTTCATCTAATATACATGTAATATTTGTATGTGGTAGGGCTACCAGCAGAGGTCAGACACTCAGCTGGGCAAAAGGGGTAAGCATAATATCCAACACACTGTTAGTCGTGACGGTTAGGAACAACAATGAGCTTACATAATGGGGAGAGTGTACAACTATCGTGTGCTATGCCAACCTATACCATTCATTGTGTACTGCCATGTCTTACAGTCTTTCATATTGTGGTGAGTCATCATCACCTCTCACTCGATGGGCCAGACAATTGCTAAAGAAATCAATCGCTGGAAAGACTGAGGATAGGGGATGCTCATGGGGTGGCCCTGAGTCTGTGGCAGATTCCGGAGCTGGTTCAGCAGGATCAATATGAAGAACAGAACCACCATCAGCTCTCTCAGGGCCTTGCTGGTGTTTATATGTCGGTAATTAAATGGCCTTATGTTTAGCTGTTTGTTGTTGCATACAAGTTCTCAGTTCAGTTTGCAATTGGTCCGAAGAAGGGCCCTCATAAGGGTCTCTTAAAAAATGTACTGGCATTGGTTTGCCTGTAAGCATGTTACGTGCCATTAAGTTTAAGTTTGTCATTCTGTTAGTTTGCATGCAGTCAGCACAAATCTAATTGATCTTCGCCTTAAGAATTCAATTCACTCTTTAAACTATTCCCTGCGATTGTGGATGATGAACATAACCCAGTCTGTTTTATTTTCAAATGCTGCAGCACAGTTTTTACTGTCCTTTAAATAAATGCTGACCCATTATCAAAACTGATCTGTTCCCTTTTTAACATCATTCTGAGCAAAAATGTCACATCCGAACAAAAAAATCATTTACTGTTGCCTGCAAATAAGACCAGTATCCCCTGTTGCTTTGTTTTCTGTTGCTCTGGGGCGTAAATTATTACCTCGTCCGGAACTGTGGAAGCTGTGGGTCTGGTCTCTGAGAGTCGAGATCAGCATCAGCAGGACCCCAAAATTCAACATCGCTGGACACTTTTAAGCGTATCAGATCTGATTCAAACAAAAGAGCCAAGGTTGGCACTGAGAGGATAATAGCCCACAAAGTCAAAGTTTCTTTGGATTCTTTAGAAAACTGGCCTGTTTTGTGATGTAATACACGCTCAAGGGGAGTAAAATATTTTTTCTTACAGCAAACGATAAAATATACAATTTATTAGCAGATGAATCAATATGTCTTAGGCACAAATAAAACTCGATCATAATCCTGTACATTAACAATTGTTGGAGGGCATAGGGAGGGCATTTGAGAATTTCTCACCCTCTAAGCACAAATCAGTATCCTTTTGATTTGATTACGCTTCGGGATAAATAGGTTTCCATGCGTTGCTTCGCTGATTTGTCAGTCATCCCCTCAAGAGTCAAATGATAAAACTGAGGGTGGCCACCTTTGCAGCAAGTACACCTAACGCTATTAAAAGATTTTGTGCTATTGGGCACATAAGATTTTGTGCTATATGTGTGAATGTACCGTACCATGTGTGAATGTGAATGTACATGTATGTATACTTTCTTGTAAAATCCAGGAAACACACAAATGTATAGCTTTAATACACTTTGTAACATTTCTGTGTGTTCTTTTATTGTTGTATTATGCCTCTTGTGTATCGACCCTGTCTGTTTTCTGGTTTTTGATTCTCGCTGCCTGCCTTTTTCATCAGTTGTATTGGAGCGATGTGCGAACCCTCAGGTGCAAGTTTACTGGGCGCCTGCAACCCTAGTTATGTGCATGCACAGCATTGTGGCATCGTTGAATACTCTAGATGAGACGCAGTTCAAAACACAGTTCAAAACACTTATGTTAGGTCCTATGTCATACGTCACGTTGTGGTTATAAACTGCAAAAGGTGTTATGCATTCCTCTTCGATGGTTTCAATATCTTTCTTTTTGGCTGATTCATCTTTGATTAAAAAAAATGAACATCTGATAGAAACCACAACCGAAACAAACACTTTTCCATCTACCTCGCACTGCCGTCCTTGTGCTGTCGTGGACCGGAAGGACTGTAAAGAATCGATTCCAAAAATAAACAGACTTGTTGGACTTCAAGCGTCTTTGCACAAACCAGTGTATGACATCAATGCTTTTAAATCGCTCTCACGGTACTTTACCACTTCAGGTACAGGCTCACTGACTCTCCAATTCAGAAGTGTAATCAAGAAGCCTCGCTAAAGCTCCGAATCGAACAGCAGTACCATCGGATTTGTTCAAACTTTTGTTTGGGCGTTGGTAATCGCTTCATCTCACCAGCATACAAAACAGTTGGTAAACCGGACTTTTTTACATTGTTAATAAATTGAGGCCACTGTCACGATTTAAAATTGTACGTTAAAACAAAAAATATTTATTCACTAACATGTTTTGTTAATTTCTTTATATGCATTCGTTTTATTCTTGTTCATATCTGAATATACAGCAAACGTCCAATCGCGAATGTTTACCTACCGTCGAATTAATTTCATATTTTAATTGTACTGTGTATCTTTCATATTCGGATTTTAGGCCCAGGACTGTGTCTACGAAATCTTCGTCTTTCACTAAACCTTTTACTTTCAGGTGCGTTTCCTTCGCCGTTCTTTGTTCGTTTTGTAATCATTTGTAGTTATTTCAACATTGATTTTCTGTGTTCGTCTCCCTTGGTGTTTCTTATTGCCTTGGTAACACTTGTTTATTTAAAGCAGGGGTGTCCAAACTTGGCCCAGTTCAGTAATACTTTATTATGTCCTGCCTCCTTAACTTCACAATGTTTCCAGGTGGAAACATTGTTCTCCACAATGGAGCTCTGTTTCTTTTTTCACTTTCAGTATCACAATGTTCACACCCCTTATTTTTGGGATTTATTACTTCAGCACACACACACAAACACTGGTATTCCTATCATTATGGTGACATTCCAAAGGCATAATGGTTTTCATACTGTATGAACTGTATATTCTGTCATCCTAGACTAACCCTACCCCTAAACCTAACCATCACACAACATTTTCTGTATTTTTCCTTTTTTTTATAAAACATAATACTGTATAATTAATGAGCTTTCTTTCCTCATGGAGACCAAATAATGTCCCCACAAGATCAAAATTTCATGGTATTACTATAATTGTGGGGACATTTGGTCCCCATAACGTAAGGAATGCTACCACACACACACAAAACAAAGTTGATCAGATCGCCTGGTTATTTGTTCATTCCAATGCAACAACTTTTTGAAATTCTACAAACTATATTTCTGTACTTGTGATCACGGGTGACAATTGCATCAGAGGGGGAACAGTTTTCGGTTCCTTCTTATACTGCAGGGACAACAAAATTCAGGACCTGAAGAAACAAAACAAGCTCTTACCTGTGAAAAATAAGTTTAGACGTTGAATGAGTAATTTATTTGAATCAATGTTTTTCCCCCTGTTTAATTATTACATTTGTTATTTTTACAGTTTGACAGTGTTGTTTACAAAATAAATTTGGTTCAATTCTTGTTTTAATTAGCTCTTTTTGCTTTAGTTGTGTTACTGTGCTAATTTAGTACTAATTACTACTAATTTAAAACTTTGTGAATCAGAGCTAATGCTAAAGATAGGTTTAGCTGTTCCAGCATACTAGTTTAATATTGTATTTAGCCTGTAACTACACAGAACAAGGGGGTAACAAGCACCACTTTAATTTACACCCCACAAATGTTGTATTTACCCTGTAACTACACAGAACAAGGGGGTAACAAGCACCACTTTAATTTACAGCCCACATATGTTGAGAAACATATAGATAAATGTTTCTCAACATAGAGAAAAATATTGCAGTAGTTTTAATTTAATTGTTTGATGGCCAAATTAAACTCTCCATTTTTATTTTTTTGCTATAAAAACAGTATACATTTACCGAAATACAAACGTTGCATCATGCATTTTTTTCTGCGAACATTTGGAAAGAGGTAAGCTTGCTTTTAAGCTGCATTGAACCTTGATGGTATATCATACAAAGTTATTTGGTGATAGTGGTTTTGGGAAGTTGCTGGTTGCTTTTGTTTTGTATTTAAAACTGGTTAACACAAAGCCTAATACTTCTGAAGGAATTAAATTAAGTGTACTTTTTCACTCAGTAGCAGTTTTACATTTTTAGGACAAATGAGTTCAGCAGGACATCAGTGAAATGCTATGGAAAAAATTTAGGATGTAATTCTAAACCATACTAGGACACAAAGGTACATTTCTAACACTAGGGGTACATAACTGTTCTTTCAGAGGTACAAAGAAGAAGGTACGAAAATGCACCAGTGTTTAGAGGTACATTGCTGTACCCTGCTAGGGAACAGCTGGAGCGACAAAGCATTTGTACTTTTTTAGGTACATTCCTGTACCTTGAATTTTCTGTGTGTACTACAGAAAGGTTTGTGATCTTAAAGAGTGCATTGGCTGATATCCAACTGAACACCTGTGTTCAAAACCTGTGTTTTGGCTGTTTTAATACTTCACTTTATTATCCCTTTAATGTCACTTTAATATCCCTTCAATGTAATTCTAATGTGTGTAACCTTATACTTTACTCAACGTGTGTCTTATTTGGTGTGTTCTGTATGGTCCTGTTATGTCACTGTAAGTGTAAATGTAACTGTAAATTTCAATGCCCAGTTTTCTAAGGTTAATCGTGCAAATGATGAATAAATGACTCTTGACTTGACTCTTGACCCACTGGAACTTGACACGTGACAATACAAGATACAAACCTGCAAAACTCTTGTTTGCTTGCTTATATTGCAATAATACTACTACAACACTAACTTTCACTTGCAAAATCTTACTAGATTAGTTATTGTCTGATGTTGCACTGCTCAAGAACACTAACATCACTTGCAGAAAACATTACTTCTACAAATCAATGTTCCAGTCATTTAATTCGGTTATACATTTCAATAACACTAACGCATTTCATAATAGTATTAACATTAACATTGTTTCATACATTGCAATGTTAAATGTAGAAACACAACATCTCACTAGTTTCATTCTGTTCTTATATTGAAAACACAAAAACCACTTGTTAATTGCTTGTTGATACTAGTTTTGTAGTTTCTTGCAGTTACTCATTTCTTACATTGTACCTACACTAGCATTGTACCTACACTGCTCAGCAGCCCTGAAATCAGCTGCAGAATTATTTTCTTGCTTTTTTATGTTGCAGTCTTTGTATTTAATGAAAGCATAAACTGACCTTGCCTATCGCTTTCTCACTAGATTAATTTCTTGTTTTATACTGCTTATGAAATTTTCAAAAAATTTTCACTTATGAAAGTGAAATTTTTTACTTTGCACCTGAATAAGGTGGGTGCGGGTAAGTGTCTGGATTATTACTATTACCTACATTAAGTCTTAAAGAGTACAAATCAGCCATCAATACCTTTGGGTAGCTATTTCAGTCAGACGAGACCAAGTCGTGGTTACTTGAATAAGGGAGGACAGATGTCTTTAAAATCACTTGCTGAGATTACGGTTAAACAATATATTCCTTGCTTTTTCTGGTCGGTTCAGCTGCTGTGCATGTGCAAAGGCTGTGAAGTACGTTACAATCTGTATAACTTGGAAAAGCCAACATTCTGTTGTCTGATTTAAACATATTATTATTATTATTATTTTGTCTTGACAAATATGTTATTATGATTATGCTTTTATTTATTTTAAAATTGTATTTATTTGTAATTCTGATTATTTATGAGGTATTTATGTAACTCAGAATTACTACATTTTCCCAATAAATGGCATTTCAAGATTATGGCCACTAGAGGGCATTTACGATCTGTAAAGAGCAAATTAACTCAAACATTGGCAATAAAACAAAAAAAAACGTGTGTGACTGAAATAGCTGCACAAAGGCATTGATGGCTGCTTTATAACCTTTAAGACTTAAGTCTTAACGCTCAGTTAGCTGAAGGAAGTTCACATATCACACCTCATAGAAATAAAAGTATCGATATTATGTGGTGGCATTGATGCATCATACCGTTATACATTTGATCGATACATAGATCCATATTTTTGATTTGTGAAGACTCCACAGACATAAAGGTTACAAACTGTATATTCTATCCCCTTAACCTAACCTTCACAGAAAACTTGGCATTTTTAATTAGCAAAAAAAAAAATCACCATTTAGTACGTTTTTTTAAGCGATTTGGTTTATGAGGACACAG
Organism: Botia kubotai; assembly: GCA_036877585.1. Classification (NCBI taxonomy): domain Eukaryota; kingdom Metazoa; phylum Chordata; class Actinopteri; order Cypriniformes; family Botiidae; genus Botia; species Botia kubotai. Next base: position 4,152 of record JAZGTI010019585.1, on the reverse strand, counting down.
GAAGGTTTACATTTAGGCATTTGGCAGACGCTTTTATCCAAAGCGACTTACATTACATTATACTACACATTGATTGATTATGTGCAATCCCTGGGATCGAACCCATAACCTCGGCGTTGTTAACACCATGCTCTAACCACTGAGCTACAGGAAAGCGGGGCTACAGGAAAGCTACAGGAAAGGTTACAGACTAGCCAAACGACAACTGCCCCTCGGGTTGAGTCTGAGTTATCTAAAGGTTTCTTTCTTCACAACTTCACATTTTGTTTCTTGCTACATGGTGCTAGGTCTGTAAATTATGTAAAATTATAAATACAGACCAAAATATTTTATTAAAGATCACATTATTTATGTATAGTAGACCATTTTTCAGATAATACCAGTCTTTTCAACTGGCTACCAACTATATACCAAATATACTTCAGATCTGTAAGAAAGTGAAAATTTTGTGGTTCTAGCTCAAATGGACCCAAGACATCTGTTACAGAGAAGGCTCCTGCACCGCCTCCTCCGCAACACCAGAGGGAACCCTCACCAGAGTACTAACTAGTTCACACCTCACACCTGGGACTGAGTAGTTCTATTATCACATCTGCTGCTCATTATCTCCCCTATATAAACCACACCCAAACTCTCATTCATTGTAAAGTCTTTGAAGTCTTTGTCTCTGTTTGTTGTTCCTAATAAATGCTGCAAATGGATCCCAGAACTTCTGACCCGTCATTACAACATCCTATTCTTTTCCTGTTTCAGGCACACCCATCATTCCTCAATTGTTTGTTTGCAAAAATTGCCATTTTCAAGATAAGACAAGTAAAGAATATTTTATTTTAAACGCATTTTAACATGAAGGGTTAATGAAAATTAAAGTAAAATTAGTGTAATCACTAGTCCATGAACTGTCAATATCAATAAACCCTTCTTTCTGCCTGCTCCTTCATATTGTCCAAAATTTTAATATCTACATTAAAATCATCAGAGTAAACATGTTACCTAAACAATTTATTTTAAAAACCTGTTTTGATGTATCAGGTGCTCACATTTTTTGCACAACTCCCATTCCCTTAATGATGCTAAAAAACCTTTGATAAAGAGAAAGTGTTGCATTCTCTTTTGTCCAGGGTCATCTTGCAGAGTTTTGTTTATGCCTGCTAGCCACTGAAAACAAAAATAACAATTGCAGTCAGTGAGACTAACATTGTATTAAGTCATGTGCCTTGCAGAACGTCTCAGGATAGAGGGTATGCACATGATTTCACAACAGACAGAACTCACCCTCTGAATAAGTGCATTAGTGTTCAGCCTAAACATCAAGAACACAAAAACACCTAAAAAAGTTGTTGTGTGATTGACTTTATAAACAGCAACAAAACAGCTTTTTTAACGTACAACTACAGAATAAAGCGTTAAATGATTAATTAGAATTACAGGAATGAAATGGAATGAAAATCATGTCCTAGGTTATGTTATTATATTGACTATTTAAGTAAATATTGAGCATTTTATATTTTACAAAGCCAGTGTGGCTCCCACAACACATCCAACCCCCTAAGTTCCCCTCACACCTGTCAGACCAGCTTTAAGTGTCAAAATGATATTTTTTAAATGAATAATTTAAGTGACAATACCGTTTAATTTTTACTGTGATTAAAACATCTATTTACACAGTTTATTTTTAAGGAGTCAAAAACTATTAACAGCAACATAACAATAATGAGAGGACAAAACACTTTGTTGTAGCATCTCCAAATTATTTTTTATGTTTTATTTATATATATATATTTTTTTAGTACAATACAAAAGAATACAAAAAGATCCAAAAACACAGGATAACAACAACAAAAGCACACTTAAATGTGACAATGTACAAATACACCAGAGTATATTTTTCAAACATAACTAAATAATCATAACTAAATAAACAACGAGAAAAAGAAAAAAAAAGTAGTGCAATCCTTCATACAGCAAATACAGTTTTACAGTGTTTGGATCAAGCTGTAAATAGATAGTATCCAAAACAAAGCTGTGTGTAGGCTGAGGGGGGGGTTCAGTCCCAAAGAACAGGGTCAAGCTGGAGAGTTTGAACATGTTCACGAAGGGGCTGCCAGAGTTTAACAAAAATAGTGCTGGGATGGTGAAGAGAGTACCTGATTTTCTCTAACTTTATAAAGTAAAGAACATCCTTTACCCAGCGGATGTGAAAAGGAGGGTTTCAGTTCAGGAGAATTAAATGCATAGCCAACAGGGATAAAAAAGCAACAAAATCTGAAAAATGTGAAGGCAAAGAGAGACCAGGTGAGAGAACTCCAAATAAACCAGTAATTGGACAAGGTGGAATATCGACAGAGGTAATGGCTGACAATGGAACAAAAATTAGCCTCCAAAAAGTAGACAGGGCAGGACAGGACCAGAACATATGGATTAAAGTAGCTGGTCCAGAATGACACCTGTCACACTCAAAAGAGGGTCAATAGAGGGGTTGATGTGAGCTAGTCTGATGACATGCCGATGACATGCGCAAAGAGGAGAGAAGTTGACCCTTTTTAGGACCTCCTTCCATGTCTCCTCACTGATGGCAGTGCCAATGTCTTGGGACCAACTGATGCGTAGGTTATCTAAGACAATCTGCAAATTATCAATTATATTGACTATTTTAGAGATCCTTTAGCACAAGGGTCCACACCCATTATAATGTCCAGATCTGAGGGAAGAGGTGGATTTGGAAAGCTAACAAATTTTTTATGCACAAAGTCTCAAGCTTGGAAATATCTGAAAGAATGGGTTTTGGGAAAATTAAACCGAAAGATCAACTGATCAAATGAGGCAAAAACACCATCAATGTAAAGGTCACCAATACAAGCCAATCCAAGGTCTCTCCATGAGGCATAAACATTATCCAGGATGGAAGGGTAGAACAAAGGATTGGAGTGTATTGGGGATAATAAAGGGGTATTGTGAAAACTGAAATAACGCACAAATTGGGTCCAGATTTTAGGACTATTTTTTACAATTATATTATTTGAATATGTTATTGGGGTCATTGAATATGGAAGGCATAAAAGGTAGGCCAAAGAGGAAGACTTACCACATGAGACATTCTCTCTAAGCTAGATGAGTGGACCCAGTGCAGAGTGGAGCGAATGTTGCCCAGTAATAAATTTGAAAATTTGCGAGGGCCAAACCACCGAATTGTTTTGACTTCTGGAGTGTTTTTTCGAATTCTGGGTTTTTTTTTTGTTCCAGAGAAAACTAGAAATACAACTATCAAAGTGTGACAAAAAAAGACTTTGGAATTAAAATAGGGAGACATTGAAATAAATATAAAAATTTAGGGAGTACGTTCATCTTAATACAGTTAACCCTACCAATAAGGGATATAGGAAGGACGGACCAGCGATTAAAATCCTGTGTATGAAAATTAACTAATGGGACAAAGTTATGATCAAATAAGTCGGAAAAGTGTTTTGTGAAATTTATGCCTAAATATCCAAAACCCTGTGGGGAAGATTTAAAGGGCAAAGATGCTAACAGGAATTCCAAGGCTGCTTTATTAATGGGCATCACTTCACTTTTATTTAAATTTATCTTATAGCCTGAAATTGGACCAAAATCTTTTAACAGATTCAACACCAGGGGAATGGAGGTGTCAGGGTCCGACACATATAGCAAAAGATCATCAGCGTAAAGAGATAGCTTATGCTCCATTCCTTCCCTCTGTATACCGGCTATCAAACTGGCTCTTATAGCAATGGCCAGAGGCTCAATGGCTATTGCAAATAGCAGAGGGAAGAGTGGGCAGCCCTGCCTAGTACCACGACCAAGGGTGAAATACTTAGAATAATTATTATTTGTTCGCACACAAGCTGTAGGAAATGTATATAAAAGCCTAATCCAATCTATAAATTAATCAAGAAAACCAAATTTCTTTAGTGTGTAAAACAAATAACTCCACTCAACTCTGTGGAATGCCTTCTCAGCATCCATGGAGATAACTAATTCTGGAGATACATTTAAAGAAGAGTAAAGAATTTTTATATTCTTTTTTGAGAATATGGGAAATCAGGGCCGTGCACAGACCTTTTGAGGGGCATGTGCTGAAACTGAAAAAAGGGCACCCCCCCAACCCCTCCACGAACCCCTCCACCACCAAAA